>JAOTQJ010085495.1:0-12325 GCA_025642045.1 Solanum sejunctum
TGCAGGTACAGGTGCTAGTAGATCTCCCTAGTAGGAGTACAGAATATCCAACTGCTGTTACCAAGCTCCAGGTTGTTTCTAAGCTTTGTTTGTCTAGAGCTTATATTTTTGTACTATATAGTTAGTTGAGGCGAGGCATGTCCTGACCCTTATCAGATACTTTTCCTTATCTAGAGGCTTTATAGACTATATAAATTAAAGTGTGGTCAGATCTTGTACTTTAAACAGCGTGGCCCCAACAGCCTAGCCATAAGCATTTCCTTTTAGCTTGTTATCACTGTTTATTCTCTTAAAGGCATGTCAAACGTAGAAATCCCTTATAATATGTATAGAAAGCGCATGGATACATGGTGTTTCTCTCGAACCTCATCTGCAATGGGTACCAGTCCGCCCTAACGGGACTTTGGGCGTGGCATCCTCTTTCATTTTTTTTAAAAGAATTTCACTTCATTTTTGGTAAAATATCAATATAAGGTAATATTTGTATGACATCGAATATTTTAAATTTAAAAGTTACATAAAGTACACCAGCCTATTTATATTTAGTGTACTTTTTTTAATTATTAGGGCCAAGAGGCCATTTTATTTCAATAAGCAGAAATAGCCAAGTCTGAAAATAGCCCAAACCCATCCCATTTTCTGATTACAAAAGTACAACCCTAGGTAATAGGGTTGGTTCACTTTCCTAATTGTGTCTTCTCTCCTACTCCTCTCTCTGCGATGAATCTGGAAGCCCTCGTGAATGTTAGCTTTCGTCTCATGTGATTTTGGGTCATCAATCTCCCCGGTTGTGAGATTCCTATGGGTTCTTTGTAGTCTATCAATATCATCTACTGGTACATGTATATTCTCTAGCATGCATCACTTTCATCCCCACCGAAGTGGTTTTGTATGTAACCTTCATCAAATCTAACCTTATCGACTTACAGAGTGTCTCTGTTTGCTAATTTAGGGAGAAGGCCTTTAGTCTATATCCCTATGGAGCCAAAGGTAAGATTCCTTAACCCCCCAGCATGTCTTTTACATAGCTTGTTCACTAAATCCTCCATTTTTTGTGCAAGTATAGAGGATCTGAGGCTAAGTCTGTTGTTCTAACCATCCTTCATTACCAGCCTTCCTTGGGTGCAATAAGCTACTATTCCAGATCTTTTTTTGGTTAACCTTTTTGTTGGAGACATTTTTGAAAGTTGTATTAGTACTAATGTAGGAGATTTTAGCATCCACATATTTCGTTCTCCTCTTTATGTATGTATTTCCTATGTACTCCTACAATCTGTTTTTATCTCATGTATAGTCTCCTTAGTATTTGATAGGCCTTGTTTTTATCCGTAGTGATAGTATTTGGGCCTTATCTATGTTAATAGCCTTTTTGGACTGAATTGCGAGATCTGAAAATGTATGATATTGTAATCTCCCCACCTTATCAAATGCATGATTAGCTAGGCTATTTGCTAGATTATTTGTTTCTCTAAATATGTGTTTTATTTCTGTCTGATGCCTTCCATGTGTGCTCTAATTTCTTCAATGTGTTCTCTAATGTGCCATGGGATTTTCCAAATACCTCTTATGCTTTTTTGTGGACTGAGTGAATTGGTTTTCACTATAATATTCTAGATGTTCCTACTAGAATAGTACCGCAAGCACCAAAGGATGGATGAAGACTCAACCTCCATTATAGTAGCAACCCCTATCTCCTAAGCCTCAATATAAACTAAATCACCATAACAGTCCCTCAAGCAAAAGGCATAAGTACTGATGCTTTGATTCACTCTACATACACTATCAGTGTTGCATTTCAATCCATTATATCTAGGAAATTCCCATTCAACAGGATAGTGGTACTGCTTAGGTTTACAGGCTTGTAGGAAAGCAACTATACCTATCTTATTCTTTGGAATCACTACCCAGGGGTATCTCTTTTTACACCCCAAAAAAATATGAGTTTTTGGTATTGAAACAACATAGATCCTTCCCATATCTTCTAGGATTTCTCCTTTTTCTTAGAGCCTAGAGAATTATCATAGGTACAGTTTCCAGAATATGATAAAGCTTTGCAGAAGCTTCCACAAACCACTATTTAGTGATTTGATATTATAGGTGACATCCCTCCATACTAATTCCTGGACAAGAAGCAAACTTCCTGCACAATTTTAAATATATAGTGGCTATTAGAAAAAAATGTTCCATGGTTTCTTCACCACCCCTTTCACAACAATAGCACCTAGAGGTCAGACGAATCTTCATTCTCTTAAGATTGTCCTCAGTAAGTGTTAATCCCTTCCAAATCCTCCAATGGAAAAATAGATTTTGAAGGGTAATCCCTTAACCCTGACATGGTCTATCCACCAGATATGTTATTTCTTTCTTCTGAGGCCTTTAAAAGCTGATTTGGTAGAGAATCTCCCATTAGCTTGTGGCATCCATCATGGGCAATCAGCCTCATTCACCTGAGTTAAGGGCTTACTGTTAGTAATTATATGCTCCACCATTACCTCTGATAGGACTTCATTCAGTTTGGTTTTGTTCTAACTCCCATCAACCATAAATTCCCTGACCTCCGGCTCACATTCACATCCCTGCTTCTTTAAAAAGTATAGGGCACTCAATTTTGTCCAATTGTCTGGCCAAAAATTTATAGGGCCTGATTTATTCTGCCACCAAATCTCATGTTCTACATCATCCTTAAGCTCAATCAATTTCTTCTATACACAAGAGGCTGCTCTCCCCATAGCAAAGGAAGGGTAGAATTTCTTACAATACTTATGTCAGAGTAGGTGCTTCACAGTAAACCCGCTGAAGTTATAAATTTTCACCATAATTTAGCAAACAGTGCTCTAGAGATATCATGTAAGGATGTAAAGCCCAATCTACCTTATTCATATGGATAGCAAAGATCCTCCCATTTCACCCAATGTTTTTCTTTCTCACCTCTTGCCTTGATCCAAAATAAAGTAGCAAAAATTTTATGAATCTGATCAATCACTTTCTTTGGAGGATTCATGACATATAATAGGTATATAGGGATTAAGCTTAATACATGATTTATTAAGACATGCCTTCCACAATAGGATAAGAATCTATTGTGTCAGGCTCTTACTCTTCCAGATACTTTCTCAATAAATCTTCAAAACATTGATGCTTTCTTTCTTCCATAAAAAATAGGACATCCCAAATAGGTGAAAAGGAAATTACCTATCACGATCCAACCCTGCGGCCTAGATGTGACACGGCGAATGAGGAACCCGAAGGAATCCTAATCAAGCCTCTCAACTTATGATTACACATTATTGGTCGCGAAAGCGTGTACAAGACATAAAATGATATTAAGGGGCAAAGGGTCTAAGGGTTAGCTTGCAAATTAACATCATCAAGAGACAAGGAGTCAAAGCTCGTACCATAGATACATAACTAGTCCAACAAATACCTTTAAGTACATAGATAGAGCGGAGGCCACGACAAAGTAACCAGGCTCACCCTCATAGTCAAATAGAACATAATAAAGTGTCTTAATACATAGATAATAGCAACATAGACTAAGGTTCGCAAAGTGGAGGACTCACCAACTAGCTTTGAGTAGAACCAATCTACCCACGTGGAGGAGGATGACCAAATTGGGCATCGGTTCCTACATGGTGATATCATATAGGTAAGAGTATGTGTTAGTACGTTCAAAATGTACTAAGTATGTGGTATGCAATACAACAAGAGATAAGCATCATAATCCAAAATGCACAAGGATAGGCAATAGGCATAATGTAGTAATATGACATATATAATCAATGCATAAGTAAGACATGCTTAAGTAACTCATGCTTATATAGAATATCATATGTGAAGATGAGACCAAGTAAGCTATCCAACCTTGTGTTAGGCTAAGATGGTTATGGTCACACCCCATCATCATAGGTGGTGAGGTACGAACCCCTTACATGAATAATGACATTCATACCTATCATCCGAGTGGCAAAGTATGAACCCCTCATATCGTTGGTAAGTACTAACCCCCACCTCGGTTACCAAGGTACTAACCCCTCAATAGGTTATCGGGCTCTTGTCCCCCTGATTAGGCATGGTCTAATGTATTACTTTATATAAGATTTATCATATGCTCTAGTACAACACTTCATAAAGGAATAATCATATACAAAAGCTCATTCATCATCATAGTATCATTCACATCATATCTCATGCTTTAGAACTTCATTTTCTCAAGAAACCATAGTCTGACATTTTATCAAACACCTTGGGGGTGTATAATGGGGGTAAACGACCATGAAATTTAGAGAAGAAATCATGCAAGAAAATCTATTGTAAAATCATCAATCAACACCTTGCAACACCCCCAAGACATTCACATCAAAACCTCTCATCAAATCTAACATTAGATCCAAGATTTGAAGCTCAAAACATGCTAAAACAAACATATTTTTACGAACTAAAATCATTGTGCAGTAAATATCTCAATATACAAGACCCACATGTAAAATCAACTTTAAATCATGCAATATTAATAAAAAGGAGACTTAGGCACCATGGGTGAAAGGACCCAATAGTTCACATACATTAGCTTTTGGATGACCTTGGTGAAGGTTGACAATGGAACTTGAAGCTTGAAGAGAATCCTTAAATCCAGATGAGGGTTTTGAGTCTTGGAATTTGGAGTAGAGATATGGCTAAATATTTTGGGGAGTATTGGGAAATGCTGATAATAATATAAGGGTAAAATTTTACTAAGTATAGATAAAAACATATCTGGAAAACTTGGGTCCAACACTTAGAATATTTTGTGCCGTAAGAAAAAACTAAAAAAAAACACCTTCATGTCGCGGAGAGGGATTTGTACTAAAGCGTGCCCAAGGCGCGTCGCCTGGGCATTGCGAACAGCTTATTGAAAATTGTCCCTAAAAAAATTATAATTGTTATTCTTTTGCCCTTAAATCAAGGTTAGACCCTTTTTCACATAATTGGACCCCCTGAACAAGAATGCAAAGTTGGATTTTTGAAATCACAAACGAATTTTGAGATATAATGAAATTAAAATTTTGGGCATTCTAAGGCACGTTTTGGGACACTTTTTGAGGTCATTACATTACCTATCTTGATTCTTGTCAGCTTCCTAATTTTGATAGTAACAGTTAGGGGATTGTTATCATGCACATAGAAAAAGCTCTTATTCTTATTCACCCTCTGTCCTTACACTCTTTCATACCCATTAATGACATTCATCATCTGAATAATATAGTATTTATCCCCAGACCTAAATAAGATGGTGTCATCAGCATAGGCCAAGTGTTTATTTCAGAGCTCCATTTGAGCAACCCACACCTAATATATTTGTTGTCCAAAAAATGATTATTCAAGCATCAAGATAAAAATTCAGCACCAATAATAAAAAGCACATGGGATAGAGGGTACCCTTGCTTAACTCCTCCAGAAGATTGAATAAACTCATGAGCCTATCTATTAACAAGTACTGAGTACCAATTGTTGCTTAAGTGCCTGCAGATCATATCAATAAGACCTTCAGAAAAACCAAAGCTTCTAAGCACCTTTGTGTGGAAGACCTAAGACACTCTGTCATATGCCTTGGCCATGCATATCAAGTTTCACCATAATATTTGTATGTCTTGTCCTCCTATTAATATCCCTGATGATTTCCTAAGCCAACAAAACATTCTCTACTATACTTCTTCCTTTAACAAAATCAGATTGATTTTTAGAGATAATCCTTGAGATTACTTTATTTAGTATCTCCAATATTAGCCTTGAAAAAATCTTATTTACAAAATTACAAGGACTGATAGGCCTTAAATCAGTCAAATGCTTTGCCTTTTCTTTCTTAGGAATTAGTACCGGATTTGTGTGGGTGATGAATCAAATAACACTTTTCAATATTTAGTACATCAAATGAACATTTTTCATGAAAATTCTTTGTAATTATGACTTAATTTCATTAATTATAATCTATCTTTTTGTGCTTCGTCTATCTCTGAAAAGTAATTTCACTATTAATATGTTATTAACATGCAAATTACATCTGAAACGTATAGAGTTAATTAATAACAAATCAGTATCATGTGATTATATATGAAGATAATCCATAAATTCTCATAGAGAATTATAAAAATAGTATTGTCACTTAATATTCACCTCTTCGAGAATATAAAACATTTCAAGCTGTTTCAGGTAGTGTTATTGTTAGGTTCCTCTAGAATGGTATTATTGCAACCCATTTCAGCTTTTTTTATGCATTGAAAAGAGCTAGGGTTAACATGATATAATTAATTATTAATAAATATAATAATTAGTTGTTGATTTAAAGAAATTCTACTTTTAGACATAATTTTTAAAAAATATTATTTGATGATTATGGTGACTTATGATGATTTATGATAGTTTCTTCATATTATATTCAAAGTTATTCTAAAATTCCTATAACTCATTTTTCACAAGTTCAAATGGTATTTCTCCTAAAGTTATATGACTATTTCTCCTAAAGTATGTAAGGTGGTCTCCATTATGATTACTAATATTTCATTCATAAAAAAAATAGTCTTTTATGTAAAGTGATCTACTGTTCACCCAAGGATATTAATATTTTAATTGTTCATAACATGTGTTCTCTCACTAACCTAAGCCTATGTGTCTCAACATGCATTTAAGTAAGGGTAAGTTCTTTATTTTTCATATGTATTATCTCATGTTCAATGGCTAAAAGTAAAATATTTAAATGATCAACCACATGCATATTCCAAGTTTATATAATTTCCTTACTGACGACTATGTTCATCCATGCATCATACTAAGTTCTTTCTAAAGTTTTCTCTTTATGTTTAAATGATATTGGCATGATTATGGCTTACCGATGCCCACGTAAATGTATGATTTTAGCATGAGACTTAGCATGAATCATTTCATCACTGTTTTCATGTCATGCATTGCATATTACGTACTAGTACATTCAAAGTACTGACGCATACTTCTACGCCTACATAATTTAACCATGTAGGGACCGACGCTCCTCGATATCCTCTACGTGGCTAGCATCAACATGTCATAGCAGCAACTGGTGAGTCCTTTAGTTCAAGAATAGCATCTTAGTGTTAGTTCTAGTTTGATGCATTAAGATAGTTTAGTTTTCAGTTGTATAATTCTTTTTGCTATGAATTATTTTGAGAGTGAATTTGAACATGTCTTAGTCCCCACTAAGTTGTGTTAAAGGTGTGGTTGTATCTAGTTCTTTTAATTCATTATGGTTTAAGCTTGTGGCCCTTAACCCCGTTTTCCCTTAGTTTTCCTATCTTATCTTTATGTCATTGCCAATGAATGCTTAAGATATTTAAGATGGCTTGGTTGAGGTGTATTCGGGTATCTCATTCATCATATGACGACTAAGCCCTTAGGTCGGATCGTTACATAGAGTTGATCAAGTTCTTCAGGAATTTTTTTCATGCTGTTAAAGGTATGTAAGACCCACAAAAGTAAAATTAAGCCCTTTCCAGTATTTATTGACTCCTATTTTCCGCATAATTAAACTAAGAGTTGAGTTTAAGTTTCCTCCTTTGTTTTGAGTAAATTCTTTTAAATTATATGTATATGCTATTTCTCCTAAAGTGAATTATGGTATTTCAGTGTTATGTTATCAAATTAAGTTATGAGGCCAAGATATTATGTTGCATTTACAGGAACCCTAAAGAATTCATGTAAAACTATCAAGTCTAAAGTATGAGTTGAGTAAAAGAAGTATTTTAGTTTGGATCTTGAGCATGAGTTTTGCAAAAAGCCCTTTTTACTATATTTTGAGCATACGTAGGAGTCCTTTAAACAATTATTCTGAAATTGAGTTGAACTATAAACTCATGCTTTTTGTATTCATTAAATTGAAACTCTAACCTTTTTAAAAAGAAGTGACAAGTTGAGAAAAGCTAAAGCTGGGCTAAGTTGTAAGAGATTGAAAGAGTATTTTAGTAATTTCACTCTTAAGTTATGAGCATCTAAATGATTTTTTTGGGAGTAGTATTGAGCACACAAATTGTGTGCCTATAACTATTAAATACAACTCGAATTCATAAACTGCGTAGTCAGTGTAAGATAGAATTATAGTAAACTAGTACGACTCCTCATTTGTCTCTGAGAAGGCATGTAAGATAGATGCATAAGCTAAGTTCGTCCCTTAACTTGTATTGGATAGTTTTGGCAACGTGAGCAAGTGATTATATTATTACGAAGATCATAGTGATGGTTGTCGGTTAGATAAACTCTCCAAGTTAAAGTATATTATTTTCATATATTGAGTTACATTTATTTATGTATTAAACCAGATATTTCATTTACATTGAATACTTCTGTTAGCTAGTTATTTCTGAGTTAAACCTTTGAGTTGAACATCTTATCTTAAGTTTCTTTTGGGTCATCTTACATACTCTTACATTCCACGTACTAATGTCGTTTCGACTTGCATACTTTTATGATGCAGACATAGATTATAGAGATCCTCAACAAGCACACCGTTGAAGATCCAACTTTCTTTTTTGGCCATTGGTGAGACCTCCTTGCAGTTTGAGGCACCTCATGTCTTTGTTTCTCTAGTCATCGTTCATTTCAGTTGAGGTGGCTGTTGGCATCTCATGGCATTTGTTTCAGAGTCAATCTCTAGAGGCTTTATGGACTAGTTGAATAACATTACAATTTATCTTTTTCAGATTGTTTTCAAAATAACTCTGATTTGCGCATTATTATTTAAGTCTTTAGCAATGTTTATAATCTTAGTGTTCGAGTCTTTTGCTAAGTAATACAACCAGGTCAAGTGATTTGCTTGGAGCTAGATAGAGTTTTCAAGTGCCAATCATGTTTAGGATATAGATTGGCGATGTGACATACTTCCTCCATTCTCTTTTATTTATCCAATATATTAGAAAATAACATCTTTTTCTTTTACTCGTTTTAGTTTGACTGAATTTTTGAGAGTTCGGGAACTAACATATCCAGTTTTTGTCGATATAGGGACTATTTTTGTGAAGGGGGCATATATGGAGGACTGAAATAGTCCGTTCCCTATACATTTAATACCAATTTGATCATTTTTTCCCAAAGTAATTCAGAAACCACAAAACCCTTGTTAACCCCTCACGGATGACTGCAGTTTGTCTTGCTGAAAATTAGCAGGAATGATTCTTCATCTTTGTCGTAGAATCGTATTGAATAACTCTAACAACTTTGTCATGGGCTCCAAATATTTTCTCCTGAAGCCATCCATTACTTTCGCAACTATAGACAAGACGACAATTCCTGTCCTTTTTCAAACCCAAAGACTCATCTTCTCAGCATTTGCTTCAAGACCCATCTCCCCAAATCGCGGTACTTCAAGCTTCTCATACAGGCCACAGCGAATTCCTCCACCAGGTACCTTATTTTATTTGTCGAGGCATTCATTTTTTAACCTCCCTTGTATAAAATTTGCAATGTTCTTTAATCTGTTATTTAGGTGCCGTCTGCACATTAGTTAGAAATAAAAGCTTTATGTTAAAAGAAGAAGACATTTTCAAACTGGAAATATGTTTGGGTATTTGTAGTTTGTTTGAAGATTTCTCCATCACTGGAACATGAAACCTTAAAATTCCTGAACAAACTTAAACACATATTTAGATTTTTAGTTGCAACATATCAAAAAGTTTGCACGAAAAATTCCACCTTTGTTATTTTAAATTATTGTTTTTATATATATATATTTTCAGAAGGTAGCAACTTGAATTCTATTCCAAAGAAATCAAAACCTGCCACAACGTGTTAGGTTTACTAAATACAGAAATAGGAGAGTAGTAGGAAGATCTTCAACCCTAAGAAGCAAAAATTACAAGGTGCCTAAAGCATTCATTACTAACTCTAGATTTTCCATATACTCCTGTTTACACAAAAATTATAACAAAAACCAAACAATTCATCTTCATCTTCTGGATGCTGTTGCTCTTGTTCTGGAAGCATATGAGGTTCCTAACCTTTCCACACAAACCACCATACACAAGATGGAATAATCTTCCATCTTTCTTTATGGCCAGAGTCCAGACATAATAGCAAAACTACTCCATATCTTCAGGGTCTGGACAATATTACTTGGTATCACCCAACATAGGCCCTTTGGATTGGTGAAGATATTCCAGAAAATATTAGTGATCCTACCGTGAAGGAAAAGGTAGTTCACTGTTTTAGCCACTTCTCCACATAGAGAACCTTAGGACTCAGTTGGATACCCCATTTCATGAGATTTTTTTGAGTCAAAATAGCTTGCTTGGCTAATAGTTAAGTGAAGCATGATATTTTAAGAGGTATTTTAACTTTCCCGATAAGTTTCCATGGCCAACCAGCTACCTGATAGGAGAAACGGTTGAACTTCTTGTGAACGTCCTTGATACTGAAAATTCCTTGGCTGTTGTGGTGCCAAATCAATCCATCTTTAGAGGTAGAAGTTCCTTTAAATAGGTCTAGAATTCTAAAACTCTACTAATCTTTGGATCTCCCAATCATTTAAGGGCCTTCTAAAACTCAGATTCCATCCCTGATTCGATCATACTTCAGCCACAGTGTGCCTTTGTTGTTGGTTCAGGATGTAGATGTCTGGAAAAAGTGCCTTTTAAGGAGCCTTGTTCTAACCAGCTATCCTCCGAGAAAGAGATCTTCATGCATTTTCTGTTCTAATGCTGCAATTTTCTCTTAATTTTCGCCAAAGATTTCCGATGGCCCTCCAGAGACTAGTTCCATAAGTGCTAGTGACCAATTTGATAGTCCAATGACCCTCCATTTCATACTTCTGCTTGATTAGCTCTTTCCATAGTGCCTGCTCACTGGAAGCCAATCTCCACAGCATTTCATCATTAGACTTTGGTTTTGAGTCTTTAGATTCCTTACCCCTAGACCTTCTTTTTGTTTGCTTCCAATCGGTGCATCCCACTTAACCAAGTGGAATTTTTTTTTTCACTGTTTCCTTCCCAGAGAAAGTTCCGTCTGATTGCCTCAAGTCTGTCCACAACCCAATTTGGAATAGGAAAAATGGACATCACGTAGGTAGGCATGGAGTCACAAGACACTATTAATGAGTGTTAGTCTTTCCCCTAGAGATAGATATTGACTTTTCCAGTTTGCCAATCTTCTTTCACACTTCTCAACCACCTCATTCTAAATTCCTAGAGACTTTCCATCAGGATAGCATCCATTGTTTGTTTACCGTTAATGAAAGCAAGTTGTTCTGTGCCCACTAGCTTGTTCATGACCTTTTTAAGCCTCTCGGTTAGCACCTTGGAGATTATCTTCTGCCAATTAAGCTAATTGGTCTAAATTCTGTGAGCTTCTTTGCACCCATCTTTTTGGGAATCAAAGCCACATGGGTGGAGTTGAAACTTTTCTCAAAAAAACACCTATCATGGAAATTTTTTACTGCAGCAGTTATCTCATCCCAATAACTGCCCAACAGTGGACATAGAAGGCCATGGTGAATCCATCCTAGCCAAGAGCTTTATCTCTAGCACATAATTTTACACACTCCCATATCTCTTGAAATTCCCCCTGTAGCATTCTGTTGTCTTCTTCAGAGATTTTATGCCCTTCCCTGCAACCACCAGAAGGTCTCCATGACTCATTTTCAGAATATAGTTTCTCGTAAAAATCTACTATTTCTTTCTTTATTGAGTTTGGATGTTTGATGGCTTCTCCATCCATGTTCAATTCATCAATGTTGTTGTATTTACTATGAGAGTTAGCTGTTTAATGAAAGAAACCAGTTTACCCTTGATCTCTGTCTCCAAGCTATCTCCTCATCCCCTGCTAAATTTTCAAACTCAGTTAGGAGACTAGCCTTCAATTGAATCTCATCTTTAGTGAGAGCTATTTTGTCTTGGACGTCTTCTAGTCCTGCAATTTGACTAAGAACATTCTGTTTTTGAAAAGCTAAGTTTCCTTGAGATTTTCTGCTCCATTCCCTCAATTTATCCTCAAGAGCTTGCAGTTTGAAAGCTAAAATAAAATCTGGCCTCCCTTCACAGACTAAGGAGCTCCACCATTCCTTCACTCTTTCCGGGAAACCTTCTGTCTGTAGCCACCAATTTTCAAATTTGAAATAGGACCTCATAGGTTCCCAATTCCACTTTGAAGCATTGCATGACTGTTTGCTTAATGTTTCTGAATGTAACGACCTAGCCCAACACTGCGAGGTATTGTCCGCTTTGGACACCGTGGCGACGGGCCACGCGTACCCGCACGGATTTGTCCTCTTGGGTTACCCCAAAAGGCGCCTTACAAGTTAGATCCAAACCTCTACTAATATAGCCCAGGAACT
>JAOTQJ010085555.1:0-12323 GCA_025642045.1 Solanum sejunctum
TTTGTGGGAAGTACCATGGTGGCCCATGCTTGAGGAAGACTAGTGCTTGTTATGGATGTAGTAAAGTAGGTCACAAGCTAGTGAATTGTCCGTATGTTCAAATGAAGTGTAATGGTGTCGAACTTTAGATCAACATGGTCATGTTCATCAACTGGCTCAAAAAGAGAATGATGTGCCCAATGTGCTATTGGTATGTTAAAATTTTGTTTTGGCTTTGATATGCTTGCATTGATGGCTTGGAGTGTCACCATTACTTCTCTATTGTTTTTGGTTGCTAGTGGGGGCTTCTTGTCTGCCTAAGTTGTTGGGTGGACCTTTTGTTTCTATCTATTCTTTTATTGAGTAATTGTTGCTAGAAGGTTCATAGGTGTTGATCCAGGTTTGTGTTACATTAGGTCTTGCCTTGTAACTTGTTAGATATGTTATGGTAGGTCATGATGTTATACCAAGGATGGAATGGTTACATGCAAGTTATGCCCTAATGGGTGATAGGACCCATAGAGTTAGATCCTGAATCCCCTATAAGCCCTCATAGATGATACTCAATCCTCCTTTTCCTCAAATTGCATGATTTAAAGTTGATTTACAAATGGGTCTAGCTTATTATGAAATTCACTACACAGAATGTTAAAGCTATATAAAATTGTGACTATTTTGTTATATTTTGAGCTATAAATGTTGGACCTATGATGAGGGGTTTTGGTGTATGTTGCTTGAGGGTATTGCAAAGTGCTGATTTATGGATTTACAATGGAATTTCTTGTATGATTTCATCTCTACATTTCATGGTTTTCTACTAGCATTACACACCCTCTAAACATTAGATAAAATGTCCCGATATAGCTTCTTGAGGAGTTGATGGTCCAAAGAATGAGATGTGATATGATTGACTGTATGATGATAAAATGAGCTTATATATATGATATACTCTATATAATGTTTTGTATTAAATCATACTCGATTTGGAGGGACAAGAGTTTGGGTAACCAAGGTGGTTTTGTACTCATCAACCATGTGAGGGGTTTGTACTTCACCACTGTGGTAATAAGGTATGATTATCATCAACCATGTGAGGGGTTTGTACCACACCACCAAGGTAATGGGGTGAAACCATCATCAACTACCAATCGGTTTGTACCTTTAAAGTCTAGCTTGGTCTCTTCTACACATATCATATCCTATATAAGTTGAGTAACTTAAGCATGAATTACTTAAGCATCGATCATGCATGCCATATTGTTATATTATGCCTATTGTTTAATACTACGAGGGTGAGGCCAGTTGCTTTATCTTGCCCCCCTTCCCCACTATCTATGTAGTAGAGGTGTTGTTATACTTGATATGTATCTATGTTATGAGCCTTGACTCTTTAGAATATATATTAGGATGTTACACAAGCTTTCCCCTTAGTCCCTTGCCCTTGTTTTCCGAACTTCTACATGTCACTTAAGTATTGATCTCTCTCCCATATTCCTAATTCCCCTTGTTTAAGTTTATTGTGTTATTTTACATAACTTCATGAACAAGGATGTGTAAATTTGCTAAGAGGCTTGTTTGGGGTTCCTTAGGGTCCTCCATTCGCTCATCACATCTAAGACCTAGGCATTGGTCGTGACAAAGATGACATCAGAGCACTAGGTTGATAGATGCTCTGAGTTTAACACACTGCGTCGATTAGAGTCCCATTTATGGTTGTGTTGTGCACCATAACTATGAGTAGGAGGCTATGAGCCATTTAAGAAAATGTTTCACTTCTTCTTGATCTATGTCATGCGATATAGTTAGATCCCCTAAGGCTTACTGCTAATCCCTAACCAATACATTATAGGATATGTCTCAAGCCGATTAAGATGGTGATATGAAGAATGTAGAGGTTCATAATTCTCTATGGGTATTGGATAAATTGGCAACAAAGTTAGAAATTCACCTCGATCAACAAGTGATTACTCCCGAGCCTCCTATTGGTAAGAGAAGCGGTAATGCGGCCAACAGGGCTAGTATTAGAGGAAAGTTCCAAAGTCTCAAGGATAGAGGTGATGATGCTATATGTCAAATATGTGGTAAGGTTTATAGAAGCCAATGTTTCAAGGACACCAATTCTCATTTTTATTGTAGAGAACTGGAACATACAAGGACTTATTATCCTCATAGATGCACTAAGTGTAAAGGAGGTGATAGTGTGATGACTAACCCCAAGGGCCAAGTGTGTGGGAAGTACCGTGGTGACTCTTTCTTGAGGATGACCAATGCTTGTTATGGATATAGTAAAGTAGGTCACAAACTAGTGGATTGTCCGTATGTTCGAAGCAAGTGTCAAGGTGGTCGACCTTTAGATCAAGGTGGCCATGTTTTTAAAATCGCTCATGAAGGGAATGAGGTGCTCGATGTTGCTACCGACATGTTGAAATTTTCTTTTGGTTTTGATGTGCTTGCATAGATGGCTCATATTGCCACTACTACTTCTCTATTCTTTTTTGTTGCTAGTGGGGGCATCTTGTGTGCCCAAGTTATTGTGTGGACCTCTTATGTCTATACTTTTGTTGAGTATATTTTTACTAGATGGTTCATAGGAGTTGATCCGGATTTATATTGCATTAGGTCTTGCCTTGTGAATTGTTGGATTTTCTGTGGTGGGTCTTGATGTTTTACTGGGCATGAAATCGTTGCACGCAAGTTATGAACTCATAGGTGATAGGACGCATAGAGTAAGATCCTGAATCCCCAATTAGTCGTCATGGATGGTACCCAAGCCTCCTTTTTATGCAAATTGTATGATTTAAGGTTGATTTACAAATGGGTCTTGCTTATTATGAAATTCACTTCACACTATGTTAAAGCTATGTGAAATTGTGACTATTTTGCTATGTTTTGAGCTATAAATCTTGGACCTATTGTAAGAATTGATGAGGGGTTTTGATGTGTGTCACTTAAAGGTGTTGTAAGTCATTGATTGATGGATTTACAATGGATTTTATCGCATGATTTCATATCTCTATATTTCATGGCTTTATACTAGCATTACACACCCTCTAAGTGTTAGATAAAATGTCCGGATATGGTTTTTTGAGGAGTTGAAGGATGAAAGCATGAGATGTTATATTATTGACTATATGATGATTAAATGATCTTATGTATATGATATACTCTATATGAATTATTGCATTAAACCATCCCCGACCAGAGGGGAAAAGAGCCCGGGTAACCGAGGTGGGGCTTTGTACTCATCAACCATGTGAGGGGTTTGTACTTCGCCACCATGGTGATAAGGTGTGATTATCATCAACCATGCGAGGGGTTTGCACCACACCGCAAGGGTGATGGTGTGAAATCATCATCAATCACCAAGGGTTAGTACCTTCAAAATCTAGCTTGGTCTCTTCTACATATATAATATCCTATATAAATATGAGTTACTTAAGCATGATTAACTTAAGATTGATCATGCATGTCATATTATTATATTATGCCTATTGCTTAATATTATGCATTTGGAATATGATGCCTATCTATTGTTGCATTGCATCCTACATAGTTACTACATTCAATCGTACTAAAGTATACTCTTGCCTATATGATATCATCAATAAAGCCCAAGTTGATCCTCCTCCTCCTCCATTTGGCTAGTTCAGTGCTACTCAAGCTAGTTGGTGAGTCCTCCACTTTGGGGTCCCTAGTCTATGTTTCTCTTATCATGTATTGTGACACTCTTCTTCATATTCTATTTTGACTATTAGCGTGAGCTCGGTTGCTTTGTCTTGGCCACTACTCCTATTTATTTAGTAAAGGTGTTGTTGGACATGCTATGTATCTATGTTTAGAGCCTTGACTCTTTCATCACTTGATTATGATGTTACGCAAGCTTTCCCTTAATACCTTGCACTTGTTTTCCAGACTTCTACAAGTTATTTAAGTATTGATCTCTCTCCCTTAGTCTTAATTCACCTTGTTTAAGTTTCTTGTTGTTTTACATTGCTTCAGTTACTAAGGATGTGTAATGATTTTCTAAGAGGCTTGTTAGGGGTTCTTTCGGGTAACCCATTCATTGGTTGCATCTATGGCCTAGGCTTGGGTCGTGACAAACATGGTATTAGAGAATAAGTTAATAGATCCTCAGATTCCAACACACTACATCGATTCGAGTCCTACTCATGGTTGTGTTGTGTACCAACACTATGAGTAGGAGGGTATGGGACATTGTAGCGGATGCTTCATTTCTTCCTGATCTATCTCATGCAACGGAGTTCGATCCCCTAGTGCTTATTACTAATCCCTAACCATTACATTATAGGATATGTCTCAAGCCACCCAGGATGGTAATATGACGAATGCAAAGGTTCACAAAGCTCTATGGGTATTGGTTAAAGTAGTGACAAAGTTGGTAACTCACCTCGATCAGCAGGTGAGGGTTCCCAAGACTTCTGTTTGTAAGAGGAGAGGCAATAAGGCTAAGAGGTCCCGTATTGGAGGAGAGCTTCAAAGTATAAAGGATAAAGTTGATGCTATATGTCCAACATGTGGCAAGGTTCATAGGGACCCATGTTTTAAAGACATCAATGCTTGTTTCAATTGTGACAAAGTCAGAATAAGAGAAAGGATTATCCTTATAGATGTACTAAAAGTAAAGGAGGTGATGTGTGATGACTAACCCCAAGTGCCAAGGGTGTGGGAAGTACCATGGTGGCCTATGCTTGAGAGAGACCAATGGTTTGTATAGATGTAGTAAAGTGGGTCACAAGCTAGTTGATTGTTCATATGTTCGAAGGTAGTGTAAAGGTGGTTGACATTTAGATCAAGGTGGTCATGTTGATCAAGTGGCTCCAGAAGGAATTGAGGTGCCCGCTGTTGCTAGCAGTATGTTAAAATTTTCTTTTGGCTTTGATTTGCTTGCATTGATGGCCTGGAGTACCACTATTACTTATCTATTCTTTTTATGCTTGTTAGAGCCTCTTGTGCGCCCAAGTTGTTGTGTGGACCTTCTATTTCTATCCTTTTGTTGAGTATATTGTTGCTAGAAGGTTCATAGGTGTTGATCCTTGTTTGTAATGCATTAGGTCTTGCCTTGTCACTTGTTGGATTACTTATGGTGGGTCTTGATGTTATACCTAGGATGGAATGGTGCCATGCAAGTTGTGCCCTCCCAGGTTATATGACCCGTAGAGTTAGATCTAGAATCTAGAATTAGCTCTAATGGATTATACCCAGGCCTCCTTTTACTCAAATTGCATGATTTAAAGTTTATTTACAAATGAGTTTTGCTTATTATGAAATTCACTGCACACTATGCTAATATTATATGAAATTGTGATTGTTTTGATATGGTTTGAGCTATAAATCTTGGACCTATTGTAGGAATTGATGAGGGTTTTTGATGTAAGTTGCTTGAGGGTGTTTCAAGGTATTGATTGATCATTTTACAATGGATTTTCTTGCATGATTTCATCTCTATATTTCATGGCTTTGTACTAGCATTACATACCCTCTAAGTGTTTGATAAAATGTCTAAATATGGTTTCTTGAGGAGTTAAAGGTCCAAAGCATGAGATATGATATGATTGACTATAGGATGATGAAATGAGCTTATGTATTTGATATACTCTATATAAAGAATTGTATTAAAACACACCCGACCTGGGGGAACAAGAGCCCGGGTAACTGAGGTGGGGGTTTGTACTAATTAACCATGTGAGGGGTTTGTACTTCGCCACTGTGGTGATAATGTATGATTATCATCTACCATGTAAGGGTTTGGTACCACACTGTGAGGGTGATAGGATGAAACCATCATCAATCACCAAGGGGTTAGTACCTTTAAAATCTAGCTTGGTCTTTTTTGCACATATTATTTCCTATAGAAGTATGAGTTACTTAAGCATGATTTACTTAAGCATTGAACATATATGCCATATTTTTATATTATGTCTATTGTTTAATATTATGTATTTGGATTATGATGTCTATCTGTTGTTTCATTGCATTCTACATACTCAGTACATTAAAACGCACTAATGCATACTCTTGCCTACATGATATCACCATGTAGCATCCGGAGCCCAAGTTGATCATCCTCCTCATCCTTGTAGCTAGTTCAGTGCTACTCAATCTAGTTAGCGAGTCCTCCACTTTGGGGACCCTAGTCTATGTTTCTCTTATTATGTATTGAGACACTTATTTTTATGTTCTATTTTGACTACAACGGTTAGCCCGATTTCTTTGCCTTGGCCCCTACTCCTATCTATGTATTAGAGGTGTTGTTGGATGTGCTATGTAACTGTGTCCTGAGCCTTGGATGTGCTATGTAACTGTGTCCTGAGCCTTGACTCTTTTGTCTCTCCATTATGATGTTACGCAAGCTTTCCCCTTAGTCCCTTGCCCTTGTTTTCTAAACTTCTACATGTTATTTAAGTATTGATCTCTCTCCCTTAGTCCTAATTCCTCTTATTTAAGATTCTTGTTTGTTTTACATTGATTCAATGACCAAGGATGTGTAATGATTTGCAATGAGGCTTATTTGGGGTTCCTTTGGGTTCCCCATTTGTCGGCTACATCTAAGGCCTAGCTTGGGTCGTGACAAAGATGGTAGAGCACTAGGTTGATAGATTCCTAGAGTCCAACACACCACATCGATTAGAGTCCTATTCATGGTTGTGTTGTGTACCACAACTATGAGTAAGAGGCTATGAGACACTTTAGGAAACATTTCACTTCTTCCTAATCAATGTTGTGCAATAGAGTTAGATCCCTATATAGATTATGGTTAATCCTAACCATTACATTATAGGATATGTCTCAAGCTACTTAGGGTGGTGGTATGATGAATGCGGAGATTCACAAAGCTCTATGGATATTGGCCAAAGGGGAGGCAATGTTACAACTCACCTCGATCAACAAGTGAGTACTCCCAAGACTTTTATTGGTAAGAGGAGAGGCAATGAGTCTAAGGGGGGTCTAGGAATCACATTCGGAACTATAACCATGATGGTGCTTATAAAGACAACCAAAGTGGCTGCTATCAAAAAGAAAGAGTGGTAGATGACGAATGGGGTAGAAAAGATGGCTATACAAAATGGTCCTTATGTACCACCCCATAACTTTGATGTGATGCCAAGCACCTTGAGGCCTGAAGAGATGTTTGACAAGTTGTTGAAAAGAGACGACCACCAAGATAAGACCTTAAAGGGAATGAAATCGGTCATTTCAAGCATAAACCAAAAGATAAAGTATCAATCTGTGGCAATTAAACAATTAGAACAACAATTTGGGCAAGTTTCTTCACAATTGAACCAGACCCAAAAGGGCACCTTACCAAGTAATACGGTTCAAAATCTAAAGAATAATGGGAATTACATGGCAGTCATGACTCAGAGTAGCAAAAGTACCACTGATCTATCAACACTGTATATTATGTATGAAAGGTATAAGGAGAATGCAATAAGGAGATCAAAACCCACAGCATAAGGGATCAACCAAAGAAATAATCTTTCCAAGACCACCTCAACCTTTTCCCCAAAGTCTTGGGAAGAGAAATGAAGAAGGTAAATTTGAGCATTTTTTGGCAATGATTAAGAGATAGTCAATGGATATCCTTTTTATTCAGGCTCTTAAGAGAATGTCTGGGTATCCTAGATGGATGAATGAACTAGTTGAGGAGAAGAAAAAATTTAGCCAAGACTTCTCCCAAAATATTTAACACTACGGTGCAATCACTACAAAGTCCTTGGTGCAGAAATACGAAGACCCAGGTGCTTCCACCATACCTATACACCGTTAGAGAACTTACATTTGCCAAGGCACTCTGGGATTTTGGAGTCAGCATCAATTGATGCCTCTTGCCATATTTAGAAAGCTTGGTTTGAGCACCCCTGTCCCTATAAAGATGCAGTAGCAAATGGCTGACAAAACAATGAAAAAGCTTGTGGGGATACTTTATGATGTGTTGGTCAAGGTAGATAAATTTATATTTCTCTCAGGTTTTGTTATACTTAACTGTGAGGTTGATGTTGGAGTTCCTATCATCTTGGGAAAGCCTTTCTTAGCAATAGGTCTCACGTTGGTTGATACGAAATAGGGGTTGCTTACTTTCTGATTTGGTGAAGAGAAAGTTATGTTTCATGTTAGCCAGCAAAATAGAAAGAATCATGAGTTTCAGGTAGTTTCAATGATTAAAATGGCTGATGATGATGAAATAGAGGTCTCAGTTGAGTTAAGGCTGGGAGTTGAACCTTTGACAGTTGTGTTGATGAACATTAATGATGAAAGCATTTGTAATTATGAGGAGATGGTAAATACTCTCAGAGTGTCATTTGAGCCTACACGATAGGCCAGGATGGAGTTTGATTTGAACAATAGGGAAACTCCACCTATGAAGCCTTTCGCAGAAGTCCCAATTAAGTTAGAGTTAGAGTTGAAGGCATTATTAGCACGTCTAAAATATGCATATTTGGGAGAAACTAATACACTATTAGTCATAATTGCTGGTGATTTAAGTGAAGTACAAGTACAGGCCATTATCTCTGTTCTCAAACAATTCAAAATTGCTATTTGGTGGATAAATGCAGATATCATTAGCATACCCCCAGGGCTATGCACCTAAGATATTCAACTAGTCAAAGGTAATAAACTTAGTATTGAACATCAGAGACGGTTAAATCCTTTGATGCAAGAAGTGGTTAGAAAAGAAATCATGAAGTAGTTAGATACAGGGGTAATCTATCTTATCGCAGACAGTGAATGGGTGAGCCCTGTTCAATGTGTCCCCAAGAAAGGGGTATCACTATGGTGCCAAATGAAAAAATGATTTTATTCCCATGCGACCAATCACCAAATGGAGAATGTGCATAAACTACAGAAAGTTGAATGCTTCTACGGAGAAAGATCATTTCCCCATGCCACTGATGGATCAAATGCTTAACAAATTTACAAAGAAGGGTTGGTACTATTTCCTTGATGGATATTCTGGGTATAATCAATTTGTCATTGCACTTAAGATCAAGAGAAGACCACTTTTACATGCCTGTATGATACCTTTGAGTCTAAGAGAATGCCATCTGGGTTATATAATGATCCAATAATATTTCAAAGATGCATGATGTCTATTTTCTCAGACATGGTTGAAAACACTACTGAGGTGTTCATGGATAATTTTAGTGTGGTCGGTCAATCTTTGGAAGTGTGCATGTTGCACTTGCATGACATATTGCAAAGATGTGTTGAGAGTCACCTGGTGTTGAATTGGGAGAAATGTCACTTTATGGTCAAGGAAGGCATTCTACTTGGTCACAAAATTTCTGGTATAGGAATTGCGGTTGATAAAGCAAAACTTGAGGTTATCAAGAAACTACCACCACCGATTTCTGTGAAAGGTATCCATAGCTTCTTGGGCCATGTAGGGTTACACAATAGTTTTATAAAGGATTTTTCAAAAATGTCATAACCCTTGTGCAAGCTATTAGAGAAATATGACAAATTTATGTTCGATGATGCATGCATGCACGCATTTGATGAGTTGGAGAGAAAGTTGAGCTCGACACCTCTTATTATAGCTCTAAATTGGTCAAAACCTTTTCAACTAATATGTGATGCAAGTGGGTTTGCATTAGGTATAGTGTTGGGGCAGCGCAGGGATAGGATTCTTCATCCTATCTATTATACTAGCAAGGCGCTTAATGTGGCTCAGAAGAATTACACAGTCACTGAACAAGAATTACTCACACTAGTTTTTGCCTTTGAAAAATTCTGGTTATATCTACCTGGAGCTAAGGTGATAGTGCACACAGACAATGCAACACTCAAATATTTGATGGCGAAAAAGGATGCAAAATCGAGACTGATCAGATGGGTGCTCCTCTTGCAAGAATTCAACTTTCATGAGATTGACAAAAAAGGCTTAGAAAATCAGCTAGCAGACCATCTTTCAAGATTAGAAGATGAAGCTATGGTGAAATTTGTTGATGGGCTTGATATCAATGATTCCTTCCCCGACGAAAGTGTGTTGGTGGCCTCACATGGTCTTATACCCTGGTTCGCAGGCTATACAAATTATTTAGTGAGTGATATAGTGAATTTTGACTTGAATACCTATCAAAGTTGCAAGTTCATGCATGATGAGAAGAATTCTTTTGGGATAAGCCATATTTATTTCATATTTATGCTGATGGAATAATCCGTAGATGTGCTCCAGAGGTGGAAATAATGAGCACTCCTGAAGCAAGCCACTCATCACTAGAGGGAGGCCATCATATTGGAGCTCAAACTACTTATAAGGTACTATAGTGTGGCTATTATGGGCCATACACACACCAGGATGCTCATGATTATGTCAGGGCTTGAGACAAATGCCAAAGCTAAGGTGGAGTCTCACGAAGGCAAGAACTCCCTCTTAATCCTATTTTGTGATCGAGTTGTTTGATATTTGGGTGTCGATTTCATGGGACCCTTTGTTAGCTCTCATAGGAATAAGTATATCCTAGTTCCAGTTAATTATGTCTCTAAATGGGTAGAGGCCATAGCCTTACTAAACAATGAGGGCAGTGTTACTGGTTTTCTCCAAAGAAACATTTTCTCTAGGTTTGGCACACCTCGAATAATTATCAGTGATGGAGGTTCTCACTTTGCAACCAACTATTCAAAGCTCTCCTTGAGAGGTATGCTATGAAGCACCGAGTGATAACCCCTTAGAATCACCAAACAAGTGGGTAAGTAGTAGTGTCAAATAGAGAAATAAAGCGAATCTTGTCAAAGACTGTGAATGTGAATCCCATTGACTGGTCGAGAAAGTTGGATGATCCTTGTGGGCTTACCGTACATCCTTCAAAACACCAATTGGTGTACCTCCATATCAAGTGGTATTTGGGAAGGGCTGTCACCTGCCAGTTGAACATAAGCACAAAACACTATAGGCACTGAAGAAACTTAATTTAGATTGCAAGATCCAGGCTAATGCAAGTTAAGGAACTTGATGAATTTAGACTGCAAGCATGTGAGACCTCTGCCTTGTACAAGCAAAGAATGAAAATTCATCATGATCACAGAATTGGGAATAGCAAATTTGCTCTAGGAGACATGGTGTTGCTTTACAACTATAGATTAAAATGTTTTTTTAGGAAACTCAAATCCAAGTGGATGGGACCCTTCAGGACAGTTTGACTTTTTAGTCATGGAGCCATCGAGTTAGAAACCAGTGATCATAAAATCATCAAGGTCAATGGTAGCGGGTCAAATTATATATGGGTGTTATGAAGAAAATTAAGATAGTGGAAGAGTGGGACCTTGACAAAAGATGAGTACATAAAAGCATTCTGATTTACCACGACAATAAATTAGGCGCTTCTTGGGAGGCAACCCAATGTATGGCCCTTGTTTCTCTTCTTTTGTTTTTACTTTCAGGACAAAGTATTCTATTTTGGTGGGCTGTGGGAAGTTACGTATTAGGGTGAAGTCTGAGTAACCTCGACTCCGTAACTTCCCCTATTTTTTCTCCCAATGTTTTCATGTTGTGCTTCTTTTTCCTTATGGATTGTTTAATTTCTTTTGAACTGGCATGTCTATGTAGTGTAGATAATTTGTAGATACATAATAGCATTATCTTTTGGTGTATACATAGTCTTTAAATGGTTTTTAAATCTTGTTGAAAATTTGATACCCTCAAAATTTTTGAGATTGTTGGTTAATAGTACAATCATGCATATTGATTATCTAGTAATGTTTGTTTTGATAATGAGAAGGCAGGTTGATACTTGAACCATTATCTGTGAGTATATAGTTTATTGTATGTATGATGCAGTAGGTGTTGTGAGCTTATTTTGCTGCATTTATGTATGATATGTTGACTCAGAACTTGCCTTATTACTCTAAAAGTGGATTGGTGATGTGGTAGACTTGGAAAGGGTCTTAGGCCTTTGTTCATTTAGTAAGCCCACTTTTGCCTAAAAACCTTCCTAATGTGATAGTTGACTCTATTGTTTGAGTCTCTCTTATACTCATTCTTTCTTGACACCTAGCTAGCTTATAGCCTTGTTTTATCAAAATTCCTTGATATTAGCCTTAGTCTATCCTTGAACATGTGAACCTTGATTGAGGATAAAAGCCTAAGATGAGGGTGGCTACAAATAGTGGCCTTGATTTAGGGGAATAGAGACTTTTTACTTCACCTCAGGCTAAAAGCCTAAGTTGAGGGTGGCCTTTATTATGGAAAAATAATGAAAATAATTTGATTAGTTGGGAAAGAAAGAAAGAAATGAAAAGTCAGGAGTTGGGGTGAGAAAAAGAAAAGAAAAGTGCCTTGGATTGAAGAGAATAGCAAAAAATGAGTTCAAAAATATGGTAGA
>JAOTQJ010085574.1:0-12322 GCA_025642045.1 Solanum sejunctum
AAACATGTGAACCTTAATTGAGGGTAAGAGCCTAAGTTGAGGGTGGCTACAAATTGTGGCCCTGGTTTAGGGAATAGATATTGGATACTTTACCTCAGGCTAAAAGACTAAGTTGAGGGTGGCCTTTATTATTGTAAAGTAATAACAATGATGTGGTTAGTTGGAAAATAAAGAAAGAAATGAAAAATCATGAGTCTGGTGAAGAAAAAGAAAAGAAAAGTGCCTTGAGTTGAGAAAAAATAGCAAGAATTGAGTTCAGAAATAAAGTACAGATGAAAGTAGAAAGAGAGCACTCGAGAAAATTTCTAAACAGGAGAATAAGGGTGGATTTAATGAAAATAGTTAGGTTATAAAAGAAAAAGTGTTGGTAAACATGGTTTGCGGATATCTTTTAGTCACTACTTTTCTAAAATGCCATACCAAAGCCCCCTTAACCATGTTACAAGCCCTTAAGTCCTAAAGTGACCTAATCCACTTCGTCACCAAGCCAGAAGATGAGTATAGGGCCAAGCCTATAGTGTTAGTCACTGTGCATGAATTTTATTTGTGAGAGTGAGAATGCTTCCTCTGTTCCAGAATTTTAAACACTTTTTGAGTGTGTAAGCAGGACTTCTTTTCTGTGAGGGCATTTGCACTACTTGATTAGCATATGGCTATACCAGTGAATGTGGATGGTTAATGCTCCTTAGCTTATCATAGTTGGGGTGCCAAATTCATCATCATGTTTTTGTTATGCTTAGTAGCTTTACAATTTGGTTTTGAAAATGATAGTTGGGTACATGGATTAGAGTGAATGACGTATGTACCATTGGTATAGCTGCTATATGTTTCTCATTGTTTGCGTAGATTAAGGCATCACTTAAGGACAAGCAATAATTCTAAGTTAAGGGTGTTGATGTGCTATCAAAATACAACACATATGATGTCTATAACAATGGACTTTGTGAGTTCTTAATGCAACTTTTTATGATTTTTATGTGTTTTGTGTTATTCTTGTAGAAAAGTTAGGTTGGCATGATTTTGGAGGAAAATTGCAGATTTTACTAAAACACAGGGCATACAAGTTCACCTACGAGTCGTAGGCCAAGCTACAAGTCATAGGGTATTTTTATAGCAAGAAACAGAGACCAAAAATAAAAAATATGCTAAGTGGAGGTCAATTCTACGAGGCATCATATGAGTCGTAAGTCTCACTAAAACTCGTAGAGATGTACTCATAGCAAGAAATAGAGAGCATAAATTTTAGATCAACAAATGAAGGCCTAAACTCCGAGAGGAGCATGCGAGTCGTATCCCAAGCTACGACTCGTACTAGTTGGTCATGTAAGTTGAGTCTAAGATGCAAAGCACCTAATATGAGACCCCAATTACTACTCGTAGGTCACCTTACAAGTCATACCTGCGAGACATACCAGCTGCCAACTTTCTTCTATGTATAATTTTTAGGGATACTTTGTAAGCACTATAAATACTTTAAGTTAGGTTTTATTTGAAAAGAGAAGGACAAGAGAGTTGAAATTCAGAAGAGAACATCGCCTTTGAATATACGCTCAAAGAATCTTCTAGGGTTTAGTTTAGTTTATCATTTTCTCTTGGAAAAACCACTTTTGGTGTTTGCAAATCTTGCCTTGTACTCATTGTTAATCTATCAAGCTTTTGGTTTGCAATTGGTGGTGTCTTCAACCTTCATTGCATTGCATAAAATTCTCAATCATATATTAGATTTGCATTTTTATTGGTTTTGCCTTGCCATTAGTAGCTAAGCACCCACAACTTGGAGTTGTGGGAACCATGGGTAGTTGACTTGAGATAACCTAGGCTTGTGCATTTCTATGATCCAGGTTTTGCATGTTTTATATATTTCTCTTTGTTATGATTGTTGATTGGTAGTGGCTAACACCAAACCTCGCCTACTAGAGAAATGGATGACAGGATTCGATTGATGTGTTCTCATCTAATCAACCAAACCTGACCAAGGGGAGGTTGACTGAGACAATAGGTAATGGTTGGTTGGCACGTCATGGTTACCAACCAAGCGCCATAGTGAAATTTAACCTTCACCTTCAGAAGAGGGCTGGAAGAACCTAAGCTACCATCCTGCATGCAAATCTCTAATTGTTGTTATGTTATATAGGTTAATCGAGTTAACGAACTTTGGGGAACATAATTCCTAAGTTATCCCTAAAATTGAGTGTTTTCCCGCATCATAGTATAGTGTTTATTTTACTTTGTTCTTTAATCACAACACCACCACCCCATTTAGAGATTTTAGTTATAAATACTTAAAATGACTAATAGTGAATTCTCATAGTCAAGCCCTGTATTCCCTGTGGATTTGAGCCTAACCTCGATTAGGTTAATTGCTGACAACAACCGCTTTCTTACTAGACGTGAACATCAGACCATTAGTCGCGCCAGGGGCGTCAATCGACACTATTTTTATATTAGTTAGTAAAAATTATTTTTTGACCTAATTGCTCTTAAATCGGGTTGAAACTATTTTCTAACTCAATTTTTTGCGCTGATAGCAAATCTGGTTTTAGATTTCCCATCGGAGCTTTGGAAGATGTACTTATGCACATGATTATGTTTTAAAAACATTTCGGTAATTTTATAGGGTGTTACATCATCTTCCCATTAGAAACATTCATCCTCGAATGATGAGTAAAGGTCCAATAAAGGAACGAGTAACTCAAAACTCATCTCACTTTACACTCGAGAACTCTCGAACTCTCAACTATCCATCACTTTCCCTGTTTCTATCTTAGACTCAAGAATAGGATTAACATATCAACTTGTGGAAAGGAACTTCAATAGCATTAAGGATAGAGACATTACCTTCAACATCATCATTATTTGGCATGAATAGGTGTGGGTATTTGAGTTCATTGCTTCCTCAACTTCCCATGTAGCTTCCTCAATGAATTGATTCCTCCATAGAACTTTGGCAGAGGCTATTCTTTATTCCTCAGCTTAGAACATGATGATCAAGGATTTGAAGTGGAATTTTCTTATACGACAAGCTATCCTTGACTATCGTACTCTCAATAGGAATTGCCAAAGTAGGATCTCCCAAACTCTTCTTCATCATTGAAACATGAAACACTGAGTGGACTCCATCTAACTCGGAAGCCAGGTCTAACTCCCAAGTGACCTTTCCAATCCTCCTCACAATCTGTTATGGTTCAATATAGCGCGTACTCAACTTTACCTTCTTACCAAACCTCATGACACACTTCATGTGTGACAAATTCAAGTACACCCAATCATCCACCTCAAACTCCAAGTCTCTTCTCCTCACATCCGTATAAGACTTCTGGCGACTCTAAATTGTATTCAACCTTTCTCTGATGACCTTCACCTTTTCCATGGACTGGTGGACAAGATCAAGTCCAATCAGTTCAACTTTACCAACTTCAAACCAGCCATTCGATGAACTACATCTCCCCCTATACAATGCCTCATAGGAGGCCATCTAAATGCTGGCTTGGTAGCTATTATTGTATTCAAATTCAATCAACTGTAGATGATTATACCAATTACCCTTGAAGTCAATGACACAATCTCTCAACATATCCTCCAATGTTTGAATGGTATGCTCTGCCTTTCCATCTGTTTGAGGGTGAAAAGTTGCTCAGATTTACTTTCGTACCCAATCCCTTCTGAAAAGATCTCCAAAATTAAGAGGTAAATAGAGCTCCTCTATGTGAGATAATGGATAAGTGAACCCCATGCAATCTCACGAATGTGTAACTGGGCATACTCCTCAGCCATATTAGTTGTTTTGATTGCCAAAAAGTGGGCTAATTTAGTCATCCTATCCACAATCATCCATGTTGAATCATGCCGCTTACAGGACCTTGGTAGATCAGTAATGAAATCTATGTTGATCATTTCCCATTTCCACTCAGGAATTTCAAAATTTTGGGCTAATCCACACAGTCTCTGATATTTAACCTTGCCCTGTTTACAATTGAGGTGCTTAGAGACGAATTCAACGATGTCCTTCTTCATTCCGTTCCACCAATAGACTTCTCTCAAGTCATGGTACATCTTAGTATAACCAGGCTAGATAGAATATCTGGAGCTATAAGCTTCGGCCATGATCCTCTCTAGAACATCATCAACATCGGGCACACATAATCTACACTGGTACCTTAACATCCTATCTCCCCCTTTGTAGAAAACCATCATCTTTTACTTGTGAACCGCTTTCTTCAATTGGAACAAGATAGGGTCTTGGTCTTTCTTTCCTTTCACCTCTAACACTAAAGATGAAGTGGACCCACTCTGAACATTGACCCTGACTTTATTTTTCTCCTCAAGTTACACTCCCAGTCGAGCTAATCTATGAACTTCCTTAGCCAATTCTTTCTTCCCTCCCTCCACATGGGTCGTGCTACCTATAGACAACCTGCTAAGAGCATCAGCAATAATATTAGCCTTACCTGGGTGATATAGGATGCTCATATCATAATCTTTTAACTCCAACCATCTCCTCTATCACTGTTTGAACTCCTTCTAGTTGAATATATATTGCAAGCTTTTGTGGTCAGTGAACACGTCCACATGCACTCTATAGAAATAATGATACCAGATCTTAAGTGCAAATACCACCGCTGCCAACTTAAGATCATGAATTAGATAGTTCTTCCCATTGATCTTAAGTTGTTTGGAAGCATAACCTATCACCTTCCCTCTCTGCATTAGTACACAACCCAGTCCAACTCTAGATATATCATAATATACCACAAAATCTCCCATTCTGTCGGCCAAAGTCAGAACTGGTGTTGTAGTCAATCTAGTCTTCAACTCTTGGAAACTCTTCTCACATTAGTCCGACCACTGAAACTTGGCCTTCTTCTGAGTTAGCTTGGTCAAAGGTGCTGACAAAGAAGAGAAGCCCTTAATAAATCTATGATAATAGCCTGCTAGTCCAAGAAACTTCTTATATCTATCGGAGAGGTCAATCTAGGCCAATTCTTAACTGCTTCAATCTTCTAGGTATCCACACGAACACCATCCCCTGAAACAACATGGCCTAGATAGGCCACAAACTTGAGCCAAAACTCATACTTCGAGAACTTCACATACAATTCATGGTTTTTGAGAGTTCACAAAACCACTCTAAGATGATTAGCATGCTCTTATTTATCCGTAGAATACACCAGGATATCATCAATGAATGCAATCACAAACATATCAAGATATGGTCTGAATACCCTATTAATCAAATCCATAAAGGCTGCAAGTGCATTACTTAACCCAAAGGACATGACTAAGGACTCAGAATGTCCATATCGTGTCCTAAAGGATTTATTTAGAACACCACTTTTTCGCACTTGCAACTGATAGTAACTCGATCTAAGGTCTATCTTGGAGAAGCAAGTAGCACCCTAAAGTAGGTCAAATAGATCATCTATCCTGGGGAGAGGATACTTATTCTTTATTATGACCTTGTTAAGTTATTGATAGTCTATGCACATTCTGAGAGACCCATCTTTCTTATGCACGAATAGGATAATAGAACCCAAGGAGAGACACTAGGCCTTATGAAAGCTTTCTCTAACAAGAACCTCAGTGAGGGTCATTCTATAAGGTGGAATTAAAATGGATTGGTCTTGGGAAGAACCTCAATCCCAAAGTTAGTCTCTCTGTCAGGAGGGACTCTAGGTAGATCATCAGGAAACACCATAAGGAATTCATTCACAATCGGGACTGACTCAAGTAGTAGAGGATTCAACATCGTCAGATTAACTTGCATGAGGTAGTAACTACAACCCTTGGAGATCAACTCTCTAGCTCTAAGATAAGAGATAAGCTTTCCTTTATATGAAATGAAACTCCCTTTCCACTCTAGAACAGGCTTATTAGGAAACTGGAACTTAACATTTGGGGTTCTACAGTCAACATGAGCATAACAGACATGAAGCCAATCCATGACAAGTATCATATCAAAATCAACCATCTGCATTCTACCAAGTCAACTAAGGTGTCTCTATGATAAATGGATACTATACAATCCCTGTGAAATCTTTTAGCTAATATGGACTCACCAGCAGAAGTGAAAACAACATAAGGTTCAATAAAACACTCTAGGAAAATCCCGAACTTACTAGCCACATAAAGGATCACAAAAGGCAAAGAGGCACCTGGGTCAAACAATGTATAACAATCAAAAATAAAGACTCAAAGCATACCCGTAATAACATCTGGGGGAGCCTTCTAATCCTGTCAATTACCCATAGCATATAGACGGTTCATCCCGCCTTTTGTACCCATAGTAGTACCTCTTTGTTGATTGCCAACTGGGGGTACTGCGGAGGATTTTGGTTTGCTACTCCTCTCACCTCATCTCCTCTTCGGATATTCAAACTAGACATGACTAGTATATCCACATGATTACGAACACATCCTTACCCATATGACACTCACCCAGATAAAGCTTACCACACTTTTCATAAGGTGGCTTTTCATTCGCATATTCGGTCACACTAGCCTGAGATTGGAACCCTGAGCCCTAAAATTCTGGTAACCATGAGATTTTTGATCATACCTGTTTGGTTGTAAAGGCGCACTCATTATAGAAGGTGCATGGTGAGATGATATTTTCTGAAAGTATGACTTGTCACTCTTATTCTACCTCTACTGGCTAAGCTCATGCCCAGTTGATTTTTCCCTCCTGTTCATATGGTCTTCGCTATATTTTTTCTTGTCCTCCTCTATCTGTTGGGCGTACACCATAATCCTGGAGATTTCCATGCCAGGGATCAACAAGGCCACTTTGCACTCTTTTTGCACATGTCTGCCCAGACCAGACAGAAACTTTCTCATCCTGGCTTTCATGTCTTAGACTATCTCTAGAGCATACTTGGACAGCTTAATAAACTTAAGATTGTACTCCTTAACTATCATCCTTCCTCACTTCAAGTTCCTAAACTCATCAACCTTAGCCTCCCTTACCTCTAAAGGAAAGAAATGCTCAAGGAAAGCAACTTCAAACTCTTCCCATTCTGCAAGCTCTGCATCCTCACCTCTACTATCCTCCCATTGGTTATACCAGACTTTAGCAAAACATCCTTTAGCTAGTATGAGACAAGCTAAACTCTCTCAATCTCATTAGCATGCATAACTTTTAGGACCTTATAAATTTTATCAGTAAAATTATATAAGTCCTCTTCCACCTTTGACCCCGTATACACTGGTGGGTTCATCCTTAAAAAATCTCGGAGTTGGGTTGCAGCTGCAGACTCCTATCAGCTATAACTAGGGGCTTGAGGACCCCGACTATTACCCTGAGAGGCCACCAACTGCGTTAGCATTATGATGCCTCCCCTAAATTCTACCTTAGTGCTGGGAGCTTACTTGGGCTGTGCAGAGGGTATCTGTAGGACCTAAGCAGTCCTAGCATGCCGTCCTCCTCTCCTTACCTCTATTTGAATTAGGACCTCTAGTTGGGCGTTCTCAATAGTAAGGGCTGACACATCTCTCTGAGTAGCTGTTCTCTTTGGCAACATTATCTGCAAATATGGAATGCACGAATTATAATGGGATTTCCATAGAGTTAGACTCTATCGCATAAATTCAGATCATAGAAGAAAGGTAACACTTCCTGATGTCCTATATCCTGCTGCTAATGAAGTGTGGTGCATAATATACCCATAAGCAAGACTCTACTAGACACAGCTTTATAGACTCCCTAGGACACTCAAACTTTAGGCTTTGATACCAAGTTTGTCATGCCCTGGGAGGGTACCCTAGGCGTAACTGGCACTTGGAGACTATTACTAGCCACCAAGTGAGGCACCTAGTCCCATCACACTCATTTAATTAGTAAATCAATGGAAGATATTAAAGAATATTCTAAGCTATCATTGCACTAAAAGACTCATCAACTCTGTCTAAAGTCCATCACATGAAATTAAGATTTAAAGAAACAAACTCAATCAAAGAAAGAAAAGGGGAAAAAGAACCCAACATCAACCATCATCTGTCTATCTATATGAAACCTCTATAACTATTGTCTAAGAAGGTACCATGATAGGACATGGCTACGAAAATGCAATGAAATAACTCAAAATGAATGAAAAATGGAAATAAAGATATCCTTTGAATACAGGAGAGGACTCACCAAGTCTCTTTCTAGGAATCTATGAACCTCAATGACTAGTCTGTTGAAGTCTTGTACCTAATGAATCCATACCATAAAATGGTGCAGCACCAAAAGGGTGTTAGTACGTAGAAAGTACTATATGTAAAATGGGCTAAATTAAATAACATAGGCAAGACAATATAGTATGACATTAGCTTCTCAATCACTCAATCTCGACTCGAAATAAGGAACAAGACTCAATAACATCACCATTAGCCAAGATTTAGACTATCACATCAACATTAGAGTACTATCAACATGAAACCTATTTGAGAGTTTCTCTAACTAACAACCACCACCTATGATCCGACGATGATACAATGAAGGGATATCGTTGTCACATCTTTCCAGTACCTTGCTAGGTAAAGGATGAGTCTATCAACAAATCCAAAAGTCTATCAAGTCCTCTGTGGGACAAAGAAAACATCTACTTTCATAGTTTAATACTCTCCTATATTGGTCACATAGTTAATGGATGCGAGTAGGACTTACTTTTGCTCATTTTGGTGCTCAATACTTCTCCTATGAGTTGACTTGCTCATAAGACTATCAATCAATAAAGAATATCCATCACCTACCCTCTTCGGGCAAGAACCCTCAACTCATCTTATCATCTATCAACTCAAGGCGTGGGATCATCCTTTCAAGGTTAATTTTAGTCCCATTTAGGCACTAAAGACTCTAATCACATCAATTTAAGCCATCAATACATTCATCTCAGGGCCCAGACCACAATAATCAAGCACACTCACATAATCAAGGCTCTAGACATCAACCCCTAGGTTCATTCAGGCAAATCTTTAGCAACTAAACATATATAGTTTATACAATAGCTCAATAAATCATTTAAACAAATAATTAAAGTTATGATGATCATCAATTTACGAATATATATAGAAACTATAGATAATTTTCAAGTTAACATTCTAGAACTTCATAGATAAGACCCCTCATCTTCAACTATTCAACCTAGTTCAATCATGGGGCACATGGGAGAATAATCTCTTTTTTATGGGTAGCATTTCCATACCTAGGATGAAGATTATACTAATCTCTTACAACAATTGGATACGAACCCTAATCCTCAGAGCTTTCCTGCCTCCCCTCTCAAAGTTTCTCGTATATACGCCTAAGAAGAATAGATTTTAGAAAACCCTTAATCAATCTAAAACAACAATAAAAATATGTTCTAAGACTTAGTATAGGATGGAGAATGACCAAAAGTCCCATCCCAAATTAAAGAAAAAATATTTAAAACTCGTACACTTGTCTGCGAAGCACTAGGGGTGTGGACTAGTACATTTTTGTAAATTTTTAGAATTTCAAGCTTCCATTAAAAAATTAAAAAAGAAGAGTAAGTGTTACTCCGTGCCCTCTCCGCGTTGCGCCAGGGGCGCGGATCGACATTGTTTTTATATGAATTAGCAAAAACTATTTTTTGACCTAGTATCTCTAAAATTGAATCAACATTGTTTTCTCACTCGATTTTTTGCACTAACTGCATATCTGGTATTGGATTTCCTATTGGAGGTTTGAAAGATGCATTATGTATACTATTATATTTTAGGGGTATTTCAATAATTTTACGAGATGTTACAGTACGTTAGAGCTAAGTCCCCTAAGGCTTATTAATGATCCCTAACCATTACGTTTTAGAATATGTCTCAAGCTTTTCAAAATAGTGACATTACCAATGCTGAGATTCGCAAGGCTCTATGGATATTCGCCAAAGCTATGACTGCCCGACTCAACAAATCTGTGGGCACCCTCAAGAGCTCAAATGATAAGAGAAGGAAGAAAAAGGCCAAGAGAGCCCGAGTTGAGGGTTCTTTATCTTCTGCTAGACTATCAGTTCCCAAGTGCCCAAAAAATAGGCCCATTTTTGCCACTTGTCAAAGGTGTGGCAAGAAGTATCAATGAAGGTGCTTGGCGGGAATTGCTGATTGCTTCAAGTGTGACAGTGTTGGTTAAAAGATGAAGGATTGCCCGATGTCCTCAAAGGAAGGGAAAAGAAGGATGCAAATTAAAGGGAGGCTCCCATATGCTTAACCCAATGGCAATGGTGGGATGACCCATCCTAGATGCCAAAAATATGGGATAAATCATTATGGAATATGTCTAAGGAACATAGGTGCATGCTATGGGTGTGGAAAGATGGGCCACAAGATTTTTGATCATCAATATGCTCAAAGAAAGGGTAAGCGTGTTAGTGTTCAGGCTTCTCCTCCATGCCACAAGTATGGGAAGCATCATCCGAGAGATTATTTGGCCGATTCGAGTGCATATTTTTAGTGTGGTACAAAGGATCCTGAGTCCAGACATTGTCCATGGGCTACTAAGGACTATAAGGATGATGGTCGATGTGAGCAACCATACCCCTCTATGGGTCGCTAGACTTGGAGTAATGCTTTCAGAGGTATGTTAAAGGTTTATAATTTTGATGTGTATGCGTTGATAGGCCAGGTGCCACTCTTTTGTTTATTACTCCTTTTGTTACCAAAAAGCTTTATGTTAGTTCCGAATTGTTATGAGAACTTTATAGAGTGTCTACCCCCGTTAGTGAGTTTATTATTGGTAGAAGAGTCTATAGAAATTGTCCCATGTTCTTTTTGCATAAAACCTTGCCATGTGATTTTGTTGAATTAGATAGGTGGTTTTTGATGTATTCTTGGGAAGGATTGGTTGCATGCATATTATGTTTCTATTAATTGTAGAACTCGTAGGGCTAAACTCAAATTCCCTAATAGACCCATCCTTGAGTGGGAAAATTGTGATTTGGTGGTCAAGGGTAGATTTATTTCTTGTCTTAAAGCCCAAAAGTTTATTTCTAAGGGTTATCTCTATCATCTTGTGAGGGTTAGGGATGTTGAGTCCAAAGTATTTCCTATTGAGTCAGTTCCAGTGATTAACGAGTTTTTTGATGTCTTTCCCGATGAGATTCCTAGTGTTCCTCCCAAAGGAAAATAGATTTTGGTATAGACCTCCTTCCCTATACTCAACCCATTTCTATTCCCCTTATTCTATGGACCCAGTGGAGTTGAAGGAGTTGAAAAAGCCATTGAAGGATTTGTTGGAGAAGGGTTTTATAAGGCCTAGTAAGTCTCCTTGTGGTGCACCGGTGTTTTTTATGAAGAAAAAGGATGGTTCTCTTAGAATGTGCATTGATTACCGGCAACTTAGTAGAGTCACTATAAAGAACAAGTACCCTATACCAAGAATTGGTGACCTTTTCAATCAACTTCAAGGGGATAGTCACTTTTCTAAGATTGATCTTTGATCCGAGTATCACCAAGTGAAAGTGAGGAGGTGTGAATTCCCAAGATGACTTTTTAGACTAGGTATGAGCACTTTGAGTTTGTAGTTACGTCTTTTGACTTGACTAGTGCACCAGCTATATTTATGGATCTTATGAATAGGGTATTTAAACTCTACCTGGTTTATTTGCTGTGATTTTTATTAATGATATCTCAATTTATTCCCATAGTGAGGAGGAGCATGTGGATCACTTGAGGGTGGTATTGCAAATTTTGAGGGAAGAGAGGTTGTATGCAAAATATGAAAAATATGATTTTTGGTTGAAAAAGATTACATTTTTGGGACATGTGGTGTCAAGTGATGGTATTAAGGTGGATCCTAAGAAGACAGAGGTGATTAGAAATTGGCCTAGACCTTTGACTCCATTGGACATTAGAAGCTTCTTAGGTTTGGCGGGTTATTACCAGAGGCTTGTAAATGGTGTCTCCTCTATTGCTTCTCCTATGATTAAATCAACACAAAAGAAGGCGAAATTTGTATAGATGAGTGTGAAAAGAGTTTTCAAACTTTGAAAGATAACCTTTTCTGTGCTCCTATCTTGGCTCTACCGAAAGTGTTGGAATGATTTGTTATTTATTGTGATGCCTCAAGAATTTGTTCGGGTGTGTTTTGATGCAAAGTGATATAGTGATAGCATATGCCTCTAGACAACTTAAGGTGCATGAGAATAATTATTCCACCCATGATTTGAACTAGCTATCAGGGTATTTGCTTTGAAACTTTGGCGTCAGTACTTGTACGGGGTTCATGTTGATATGTTTACCAATCACAAGAGTCCCCAATATGTGTTCACCCAAAAAGATCTTAACTTGAGACAAAGAAGGTGGTTAGAGCTCCTTAAAGATTATGATATGA
>JAOTQJ010085585.1:0-12319 GCA_025642045.1 Solanum sejunctum
ATCCCCATTTTTTTATTTTTTTTAATCTCTTTTATAAAATATTTTTAAAACGTTTAAAATTTAGCCCCTACTCCACTTCAACCTAAAAAAATTATTTTTTCAAAATAAATAAAATTCTATCCTACTCGCATTTTACTCTCCGCTCCTAATTTATTTTTATCTTTTTTTTGTATAGATATCTACATATATTCTTAGAATTTCTTTTTATACTTGTGTGTGGAATATAATCGTAAAAAAAAATTTATTTTAATTTTTTCTATGGCAAATAAAAATAACTTTTTTAAAATGAGGAAAAAAATAAAGCGAATAATTAGGTGAATAGCGTAAAAATATTAAAATAGTATCCAAACTATTTTTTTTTGGGGGGGGGGGGAGATAGAGTAAGAATTTTTGAAAAAGTTTTTATATTTTTTTTTTAAAAAAAAAATTAGTTGGTTCAGGAGAAGAGGGAGGGGTTACAGTGAGAGGAAGTAGTGGGGTGGGATGAGAAAAATATTTTATATTTTTAAAATGATAATACTTTAAATTAAATTTTAACTAATACTATAATTTAATTATTTTTTTTTATCAAAGTGAAATATTTTATCAATGTGGAGTGTGATGTGACATACTTTTTAAACATAAAAGAGAGAGTGTAGTTCACACATCATGGTGAGAGTGGAATAAAAGATAGATGTGCATTTTCTAAACTAATAAGTGATAGTTTAGGTATGAAGCTCCTACTCCCAATTGTTTAGGTATAAAACTAAAAAAAAGGATAGTTTAGGTATGTTTTTGATACTTATCTCAAATAATAACTTTGATAGTTATACTTAAGAGAAAAATCTAAATAGTTTATACTAAATATTTAAGAAAGATACTTGCAGTAACTTGAAGAACAATCTAGATTTTTGTTAGATATTAGAAGATAATATCTAGATATTTATTGTAGAAGTATGTAGAATAATATCTAGAAGCATCCCTATACAATTATAAATAGGAATGACCATTATCCATTTGTAGCCAACAATCCAAACCAAAATTGAATCTAATTCAAGTAGTTTTCTCTCATAACAAAGCTTCCTCTTCTTTATTAGTTGAATATTCTGATCTTAGTTAACAATCTTGAGCTAGCAAAAGGTCTCTCCGATTATATTTTTCTTCTGCTATATTTCTCTACATGGTATCAGAGCCTTAACTATATCGTCTTGTGGGTTTACTTCAAGATCAGATTAGTGATTGATTCAACTATTTTGTGTAGATGGATCTCAATGACCATGTTAATGGGCGGGGGATGGAGTTGTGAATTGGTCCAGTTACAAGGTATAAAAGATATGTATAGAGTCATACCTTATGGGTGAGGATTTGTGGGAAGTTGTTAATAGGAGTGATACAAGTCTTCCTGATGACAGACCGAAAAGTAGTAGCACATACAAAAAGTGGAAGCAGATTAATACCAAGGAGGAGTTTATTGTGAAGAGGACAATGTCCTTTGGTTTATTTGATCATATTATAAAGTGTAAATCAGCTCATGAAATAGAGAGCACCCTCAATCGTTTGTTCAACAAGAAGAATGAAGCTTGGCTACAAGTTTTAGAGAATGAATTGACTAACAACATTCAAGGTAATCTCTCTATCGCCGAGTATTTTTTGAAGATTAAGAACTTATGTAGTGAGATATCTTTGTCGAATTCAGACGAGGCTATCGCTGAAGCACGAATGAGAAGATCATTATTCGTGGTTTGAAGCCTGAATGTATTCCATTTGTAACGTCAATTCAAGGATGGACTCAACAAACATCCTGGGAGGAATTTGAGAATTTATTGTCGTCTCAAGAGTTACTAGCCAAACAGTTGGCTAGTGTATTTGTTAATGAAGGGGAAGAAAAATGCTCTTGTAGCCTACAAGAGGAACTTTAAGGAAAAAGCAAGAGATATATTGCATAATCGATCCTCAGGTGGTTCAAGTTCATCTAGAAAAAAAGAAGCGACTTCGAATTATTATAGTAAGAAGCCTCTAAGGTGTTATCAATGTGGCAAAATAGGATACATAAAAAGATATTGCCAAGCTAAAGAGAGTAATATGGCTCAAATTAAGAAAGCTATGGAGAAGACGAAGGCCAGGGAAGATGTTTATAGATGATACTCGAGTAATAGATGTTATGGCTTCCATTAATTTTGGAAGATACTGGATCGAGAATTCAAAATATAATGCAGTTGATCATCTGAACAAGCAAGACATTGATGTTATCGGAATGCAGCAAGAAACTTCCAAAGATGTTCATACTGGTGATATGATAGTTGGTATTGAAGAAATCAAGGAAGTAGGTCATCAAGAATTAGAATCTGAAACTATATATGTTAGTGGTGACATGTATGGAGAACGAATTGATGAAGATATTTAGAAATTGAAGTCTCTGACCAAACGTCAGCCATATCAAGGTCTATTGTTGGCTTAGATCAAATACTGGAAGCAAATGAAGAAGATGAAGATCAAACAAATGAAGAAGTTGGCCTTGAAGGCCAAATGTCAAGTGGAGAAAGAGAAGATATAATTTTCAAAAGCTTTGAAGCTAATAAACTAGTTATTGAAGAGATAAAAAGAGAGTCTGGAGGTGAATCCTATTATGGTGTAGAAGCTTCACATAAAATTAATGGTCGCATCATCAGATAAGAAAGTTGATAGTGATGAACCATTTTTGTATCATAGTGTTACATCGGAAGGAGAGGGTTCTAAACTATTGAACTCTGGAGGCGACGTGGTTGGAACAGAGGTGGATATACAAATTACCAAGATGGGTTTGATAACTATCAAGGTGTTCCTCCTTACCTCATGAATTCTTGCTGGTTTGGGCCGTTTGACTCTTTAACACTTACTGATATTGATGTATATTGTTTCATTTTGATAGAAAATGGTGAGTACTCAACCTGGGGACGAGGTGGAGGTCTGTCGTATAATTTGACCTTGATAAGTGAAATAGTGACGCGTAAAAGTGAATTGAGGGACTATCATGTTATAAATGCATTTTGGGTTTTGAATATTTGCATGTTATGGTTTCAGGCTCTGGATATGGAAGAGGCAGGGGTGGAGGTGGCAGAGGTTATGACTATGGCCATGGACGTGGACAAATGGGCAACCGTCCAAGGGGTGGCAGCAGCAAGCAGGCATAGTTGTTTATGATACCTTGAACACTTACCTTGGCATAATGGTTTTCTCTGTCCAGTCTGTCCAAAAAAAAGCAGGAAACTATGGCTTGTTTCATAAACGGGTTGTCACGCTGTGATTTGTCTTGTTTTTCAGCATCATGGTATGTGGGCTAAGCATATATATCTCAAATGAAACCAGTTCAAATAATATTTATGCAATTAGAACATATTCTTTTGTTTATCTGAAGATGTCTAATCATTTCATTATTTTCATATTTGATTTTCAGCCAATGTTTTGGTATGCTCTTTCTCGAATACGCAGCCCTGAGATATCAAGATGACGACTTTGTTAAAACTTAAAAACCTATAGCATCCCAGGTTCATTATTTGTTGACGAAAGAATGTGTTAAAGAACAGAAACATAATAAAAGGGAAAAAAGAACGTATCCGTTTTTCCCAATTTGTGCTGCTGTCTAATGCATATGGCTTCAATATATAGATCAGGCTCAACTGTAAGAACCAAAACCCATCATCCGTCTTCCTTGTTTGTTTCTTTTTATAATTTGTGTATCAGAAATCTCATTGCATCAGATAGCCTTTAGTTTTAGTCTTCTGGCACTTTGTAAAACAAGTATCCACAATTGCTTCTCACTTATTCCCAGCATTTAATTCAATCGCACTTCCTTTTTCAAGTGTACTGGCCATTCACCCCTGCATTCTCCTTCACCATTCTCACAATTTCACCTTTGTATGCAGATTACATATTGGCTTACGCTTTGGATTAGCTACTGCGCCCACCAGCGAGTTGTAAGTTCTCACCTTAATTCACACACTACTCACCTTATTTCTCCCACTACTGCATCTTCTCCATCTGAACGCCATTGCCTACACTTTACGTAACAATGAAACACTAGTGCACGACTAAACGTATTCTTATCTTTTACAACATTGTAACTCCACTTCTTTTTATACAAACCGACACACTCTGTCACTATAACCTGTGTAACAGGTTCACCTTATCCACAGAACTTGCACACTCTACTTTTTGCCAACAAACACTAATGCACGACTAAACATACTATTAATTTTAAAAATGTTGTAATGCCACTTCTTTCATATACAAACTTACATACACTGCCGCATATTCCCCATCTGGATCCTCACATTTTGCCTGAATTCCACAGCCCGTTAACTTGAGGCATGCTTTCACCTTATAGGTAATCACTGCCATTTTGATGGGTAGTTTTGATGTTGTATCTTACTTCCAGGAAATTCGAAAAAAACACACCAGTTGTCATGACAGAAATATACTTTTGTTTCTTTTCATACGCATGTTACCACAATATTTGGCTTGGTGTCACCAGACAAGTATATGTTGTTACTATAAGTTGTAGTATAAACATTAATTTTTTCAATGAAATAACTTCATATAAATTTCATATAATTAATGTAATATTAAATCAATTTCAAGAACATTAGAAAGGAGAGAAGAGTCAAATCCTCTGAATTCACATAGTTTCCTTAAGGAAATTATTTTCCTCAAATACCCGAGGTTATGGAATATATCCTCCAAGGATAAAATGACTCACGACAAACAAATAACGGTACCTTAAATTTGTTGTCCATCAAACCACTCAATGGCTTGTAATCACACTTGACTTTTTTGAAACAACACATTTCCTTCTGGAAACTTGTCTTAAACTTTTCTACCAAAAGTTCCTTATTTTTCTCTTAAGTTCTCAAGTTCTTCAAACATCTAAGAAGGATTCAAATATTTATAGACAGTAGGATGATATAATAATTCATAGATAGTAGACGAAAGGTTGCATCGAAATATGAAAAGTTGCATAAATGTTCATGAATGAAATGAATTCATTCATAGTTGCAATTTTTATAATTTTCAATACACCAATCTTTATATAATGTACCATTATCCATTCACTCATTATACATTGAACTTAACAATCCCCCACATGAATGGGAATGACTATAACATGAAAGATAGTTATACACGAACTCGTGTGTGATTTCAAATAAAGACTAGTTGCATCGGGATAAGTGGGTTTCCCTTTGAACTTTCTGTAGTGAATTTATATCGGATGCGCTTGACCAATCAGTAGATGCGATATCTTTGAACCGTCGAATTTGAATGTACACCTAGACATTGTAAGGCCCACAACCAGCCTTTTACCATCTATGGTTCTCATGATTTTGTTCCTTTCAGCCATGAACACTTCCTAGTTTCATGAGAGCTTAGAGAATCAACCTTTACTAATATTCTCCTTGAAAACGGGTTCCATTTCACTCCCATATAGGTGATTTCTAAATGTTTAATCTCATAGAGAAACTATTTGGTCATACCTTACCAAATTTAGAAATCATTAAAAAGTTTTAGTAAACTTTATCCTAATCACTGACATTGTCTTCATCATGAGAATGGGTTAGATTATTTAACAATGTTGGACTATCAAACACAACTTTGTTTAATCTCCTTGAACCTAGCTCTTGGGATCTCCAGTTTGCTAGGTAGAGTTACCATCATGTTTGACTTGTCCTAGTCCTTAAACCCATCCTCTTAGATGACCTTTCCCTCTCTAGTTAGGCCTTTTGTAAGTGGACCCGACACATTATCTTTTGACCTTACATAGTCAATTGTGATAATTTTCCTAGAGAGTAGTTCTCTAATGTTATTATGTCTCTGCCTTATGTGATGTGATTTACCATTATACATAATGCTCCCTGCCCTATTGATTGTAGCCTGATTATCAAAATGTATAATACATGTGCTAATGGTTTAGGCCAAAAAGTGATATCTTCTAAGAAGTTCTGGAGCCATTCAGCTTCTTCACTAGCTTTATCTAAAGCGATGAATTCAGATTTCATAGTGAAGCAAGCAATACATATTTGTTTGGATGATTTCCAACAAACTGCTCCACTACCTAGAGTAAACATATATCCACTAGTGGTTTTACTTCATTTGATCCAGTTATCCAATTTGCATCACTATATCCTTTAATTACTGTTGGATATTTGTCATAATGCAAAGCATAGTGCTGAGTATATTTTAAATGCCCTAAACCATATTTTAAATACCCTAAACCTTTTTTCATTGCCATCCAGTGAGTTTGATTGAGATTGTTCGTGAACTGACTCAGCTTACTAATAGCACATGCTATATCTGGTCATGTACAATTAATTATATATATCAAGCTTCCCAATACTCTCGCATACTCCAATTGTTAGTCACTTTCACCACTATTTTTTCTAAGCGCAAAGCTTACATCCATTGGAGTCTTAGCAATTTTGAAATCCAAATACCTAAACTTGTCAAGTACCTTTTCAATATAGTGAGACTGTGACAAAGCCAAACCTTGTGGAGTTTGAAGAATTTTGATTCCTAAGATAACATCAGTCACTCCAAGGTCTTTCATTTCAAATTTACTAGCAAGCATTTGCTTAGTAGCATTTATGTCAGCCAAGTCTTGACTGATGATCAACATATCATCAACATACAAACAAACAATGACCTATGATTTGGAGTGCCTTTGATGTAAACACATTTATCACACTCATCAATCTTACACTAACTTAGAAAGACAAATAAAAAGACAAATAAGTAGCACTCATTAATCTAAATTAACTTAAATCCTTTTGTGTCAAGTCAAACCAAATCATTTTTTAAAAAACAGAGATAATAATAACTTACTACGAAGAAAACAAAAAGACACAGATTTGGGTGTGTGGTTAAGAAGGGTAGGTTTGGTTGGTGAGAATTGAACTTTATAAATTATTTTTTGCACAACTTCTGTTCTCTTGGCCCTATGCTTTAGTCGTTTTCCACAACTTAACAATAAATTAATAGGTAAGTAGAGAATAGGGCATATGGTCTAAAATACAATGAGACTGTTAAAATTTATAATCTTAAGTTTAAGATATGTGTAGTTGTTTAAATCTTATGGTCAAAATTTTGTGAGGCAGAATGTAGGAATTGAGAGACTTATTTAATATGAGACATGTCAAAAAAGAAAGTTCGATATTTAAATTAAATCTGAGAAAGTATAAAAGTTCTGTTAGGATCAAGGACTTACCATTATGTGAAAAGTTATAGCTGCTAGAAAAGACACAACTTTATTTCTTAATTAAGTCCACCAAGCATGTGTTATGTTCAATCATGACTCATATCCGGACCATACCAACCCCTGGTGGGTCCTTTTATAGACAGGATATTGGCATTAATCAACAAGTTCTAACATATTTATTTTGTTGAATCTTTCCTTAATATCCTATCGAGTTAAAATATTAGACATTTGTATTTTTTGCTAACAAACTATTACTATAGCAATTATGCTTACCTATTATTATCTCCAAAGTCACATATTAGAACTGCAACTATGCTTTATCACGGAACTCTGTCACCAAACATTGAACTCCAATACATAGTGTACATGGTAAGGACAGTTCAATGCATAAAGCATCTCATGTTTGTAGGATTCAGAAAAAGAGTTGCACCAAATGAATGTGATAAGGATATACACTCTAACCTAATACAAACATTAGTGTCTATTTTAATAACTCAAAATTGAGATCTAGAAGTCATACAGATACAAATTTACCATTGCACCAACATATTCATGATATGGTAATCCCTTTAAGCACCATAATAATGAGCTGTGTAGAAATTTATCATTTCGAACTCTTTTATTTTTGAGTCCCCCACTTGGGGAGCCATTTTGTAATTTACCCATGCACTCTCTTGCTTCAATTATTGAATTGAGAAAGTAATGAATAGTCAAGAAACCAACGTTTTACTAATTTTGTTTTCTATGGCTATCAGTTGTAGACTGTAGCTAAAACATATTTGTACCACTAGCAAAAGAGAAAGATAGAGATAAAAATCATTCTTGATTATATATTAGTTTATCATTCAACTGGTAAAATAAAGTTATTAGTAATTGAAGGTAACTTCTCAAAATCATTTTGTGTTTTGCTTTGCAGATTTCAGAAATGGAGGTTGGCTTAGCAATTGGTGGTGCATTTCTCTATTCAACTTTGAATGTTCTCTTTGATAGGCTTGCTCCAAGGGTGATCTGCTCAACATGCTTCAGAAGCGTAAGAATGATGTTCGAATCTTAGAGAAGCTGAAATGGACTTTGCTTGGTCTTCAAGCTGTGATAACTGATGCAGAGAATAAGCAGGCATCAAATGAATTTGTTAGCCAGTGGCTTAATGAGCTTCAAAATGTTGTCGACTCTGAAAACTTGATTGAAGAAGTCAATTATGAAGCTTTAAGGCTTAAAGTGGAAGGTCAGCATCAAAATCTTGCAAAAACAACTAGCATACCAGCAAGTAAGTAATGATTTGTTTCTTAACATAAAGGATAAGCTAGAAGAAACCATTGAAACATTGGAGGTGTTGGAAAAGCAAACTGGCTGCCTTGGCTTAAAGAAACATTTTGTTTCGACTTAACAAGAATCTAGAACACCTTCAACTTCTTTGGATGATGATTCAGATATCTTTGTTAGGCAAAAGAAAATAGAGGATTTGATTGACCGTTTATTGTCTAAGATGCAAATGGGAAAATCTAGTTTTAGTTCCTATTATTAGAATGGGTGACCTTGGTAAGACAATACTAGTTAAAGCGGTTTACAATGATGAGAGGGTGAAGAAACATTTTGGTTTGAAAGCTTGATTTTGTATTTCTGAGACATATGATGATTTCAAAATAACCAAAGGATTACTTCAAGAAATTGGCTCATTCGACTCAAACAATGAGAATAGTCTTAATCAGTTACAAGTCAAATTAAAGAAACCCTGAAGGGAAAAAAGTTTCTTATTATCCTTGGTCACGTGTGGAATGATGACTATAGTCAGTGGGATGACCTGAGATATCTTTTTGTTCAAGGAGATATGAAAAGTAAGATCATTATAACTACATGTAAGGAGAGTATTGCCAAGATGATGTGTACTGAGATGATGGGTCATTGGGCAATCACCGTAGAGATTCTGTCTACAATAATGTTAAGCTACAATAATCTTCCACCAAATCTGAAGCGATATTTTACTTTTTGTGCAATATATCCCAAGGATTATCAATCTGCAAAGACCATGTTATTTACCTATGGATTACTAATGGTCTTGTACAGAATTTTCATACAGGTGACAAGTACTTTCTTGAGTTGAGATCAAGATCATTGTTCAAAGGGTCCCAGAGTCGGAATAAAAACTAGAAGGATTCTTAATGCATGACCTTGTCAATGATTTTACCCAAATTGCATCTTCAAAACATTGTATCAGATTGGAAGAGAGCCAAGTATCTCATATGTTGGAAAATGATTAACACTTATCATATTCAATGAGATATGGTGATGTAGAAAAGTTGAAATTCCTCTACGAATTAGAGCAGTTGCAGACATTGCTTCTAATCACTACTGGTTACTCATTGTCCACTACGCAAGAGGGTGTTGCATAACATACTCCCAAGCCTAAAATCCTTAAAGGTATTATCATTGGCTCAGTAGTAGGTTCAGAAGTTGCCTGATGACTTGTTTATCAAATTAAAGCTCCTCAGATTTTTGGACCTTTCTTAGACAAGTATTAAAAAGTCGCCTGATTCCATTAGTGTGTTGGATAACTTAGACACACTTCTCCTATCATCTTGTGATTCACTTGAGGAGCTACTATTGTAGATGGAGAAGTTAATTAATTTGTGCCATCTTGACATAAGCTGAAACGACCCTCAAAAGTACTCAAAAATGTACCTTGAAAGTGCATAGAATCATAATTTCCATATATCTCAAAATCTGTACGCAATATTAAAAATTCGACCTCATATTCTTGATCAGAGGAAAAAATTAAGTGGGAAGTACGTTTAACCCCAATTTTGGAGTACAGAATCGCAATTTTAATTTTCAAAAATGCAAATTTTGAAGAGCATTCCGCGCCCTTGGCATGACGTGGCCAGGGCGTGGAGGTGCCTACTTTTTTGACTATTTTGTTTGCTCAGTACAAAACTTTTGGGTCTTGGGACTAAGTCTTTTCATGCATGAAAATACCTATACTTAGCCATATTTCACCTTCATATCATACAAGACATTCCCCAATACTCTCTCAAACACTTAGACAAATATTTCACTCTAAGTTTCAAGTCTCAAAACTCATATAGATCTTAAGGATTTCACTCAAGCTTCAAGTATCCATTTTCAATCTTCATCAAGTAATTCTCTAAAGTCAAGGTATGTGGATTTCAACCATCAAGTCCTTTCACCCATAGTGCCCAAGCTTTCTTTTTACCTAAATTACATGATTCTAAGTTGATTTTACTTATGGGTCTTCTATTATGGAGTTGACTATGAACTATGTTAGGATTTTGTAAAAGTGTGACTGTTTATACATGTTTTGAGCTATAAATCCTAAATCTATCTTGAAATTTGATGAGGAGTTTTGATGTATATTGCATGAGAGTATTACCAAGTGTTAATGGGTGGTTTAACATTAAATTTACTTGCATGATTTCACTTTTGAATTGCATGGTTTTACGCTAGTGTTGCATGCCCACCAAGTGTTTGATGAAATATCCGATTAATATATCTTGAGTTGTTGAAGGCCTAATGCTTGGCATATGAATTAAGTGACTTTATGATGATGAAAAAGTGATATATATATGTTGATTTCATGAGAAGTATCTATTGTATTATGAGTTTACCATAGCCAATTGAGGGTTGATACCTCAATCACCTTGGATGGGGGTGGTAAGCCATCAACCAATTATGGGGTTGATATCTCAATTATCTCGGATGGGGGTGGTATGCCATCAACTAATTGAGTGGTTGGTACCTCAATCACCTTTGATGGGGGTGGTAAGCCATCAACCAATTGAGGGGTTGGTACCTCAGTCACATCGGATGGAGGTAGTAAGCCATCAACTAATTAAGGGGTTGGTACCTCAATCACTTCCATCCTTAAGTGGGAGAGTCATGATTTGGTGGTGAAGGGTAGGTATATATTTTGCATTAAAGCCCAAAATTTGATCTCTAAGGGGTGTCTATATCATCTTATGAGGGTTGGGGATGTTGAGTCTAAAGTCCTTCCTATAGAGTCGGTTCTGATGGTAAATGAGTTCCTTGATGTCTTTCCAAATGACCTTCCCAGTGTTCCTCCTAAAAGGTAAATAAACTTTGGTATAGACCTCCTCCCCAATACCCAACCTATTTCTATTCCCCTTACCGTATGGCCCAAGCAGAGTTAAAGTAGTCGAAGGAGCAGTTGAGGGACTTGTTGGAGAAGGGTTTTACTAGGCCTACCCAATTACCTTGGGGTGCACCTGTGTTGTTTATGATGAAGAATGATGGGTCTCTTAGAATGTGTATTGCCTACTTGTAACTTAATAGGGTTACCATCAAGAATAAGTACCCTCTCCCAAGAATTGATGATTTGTTTGACCAACTTTAAGGGAATAGTCACTTCTCTAATATTGATCTTCGGTCCGGGTGCCATCAAGTGAAAGTGAGGGAGTGTGACATTTCCATGATGGCCTTCCGAACTAGGTATGGTATTATTAATTTATGGTTATGTCTTTTGGGTTGACCAGTGCACTGGTTATCTTCATGGATCTTATGAATCGGTTCTTTAAACCCTACCATGATTCATTTGCCATGGTTTTCATTAATGATATTTTGACATATTCTTATAATGAGGAGAAATATGTGGCTCATTTGAAGGTAGTGCTACAAAGATTGAGGGAAGTTGTATGTTAAATATGAGAAGTATGAATTTTGGTTGAAAGAGGTTGTCTTTCTAGGTCATGTGGTGTCGAGGGATCGTATTAAGGTGGATCATACAAAGACAAATATGATTAGGAATTAGCATAGACCATTGACCCATTGGACATTAGAAGTTTCTTGGGCTTAGCGGGTTACTATCGGAGGTTTGTGAATAGGTTCTATTCTATTGCCTCTCCCATGACTAAGTTGACTCAAAAGAAGGCTAAGTTTGTATTGACCGATGAGTGTGAAAAGAGTTTCAAAACCTTGAAGGATAAGCTTGTCTCCGCTCCTATCTTATCTCTATCAGAAGGGTTTGAAGGGTTTATTGTATAGTGTGATCCATATCTAGTATTTCTACATATGGGTTTTGAGCTGAGGGTTTTAGGAAACAGCCTCTCTACCTCGATGAGGTAGCGGTAAGGTCTGCGTACA
>JAOTQJ010085596.1:0-46108 GCA_025642045.1 Solanum sejunctum
CGGCACCTGGGTTGGGTCATGACCTGAGGCATGACACCCCTTTGATAAGGTGACCGAGGCATGATAGCCCCTCCACAAGCGGACCGAGGCATTACAACTCCTCAATAATGTGTCCATAGCATGTACCCCCTCAATAAGGTTACCAAGGCATGACACCCCTCGACAAGGTGCTGAGGTGACCGAGGCATCGCACACCCTCTATAAGGTGATCGAGGCATGACCCCCGCTCAAAAAGGTGACAAGGTGACAGAGGTATGAGATTCGCTTAACAAGGTGACCCAGGCATGACACCCCCTCGACAAGGTATGGCCTACTTTCTAAGGCAAGCCAAACATGATAGCATGAGAGCAGATCATAATCATACATGAACCTTTGCTTTAACATGAATGACTCACAAGAGGTTAAAACCTTCAAATAGGGCTTAACTTGTTACTTGTAAAATCATAGATAATTTTCATAAATTCAATACATACTTGAAAGCCCTTAATCATGATATAGTCACTTGACATGTAAATAATGAAATACATCATCAATAAGTTGAGAATTCTTTACTTGACATGTTATCAAACACATGATGGGTTTGTGATACCTGTTCAAAATCATGCAATTCAAGAGTGAAGTCAGATGAGTAAGCTTAATGCAACTCAACCCACCAACATGTAGTAAAACCCTCATGCAGGCTACCTTGAAATCCATCATCAAGACTCATAATAGACCATAGTTTCATAGCTCAAAACATGCATAGACTCAACAGATACAATCAAATTATGGTATAAGTTTGAAATAGATAGTCATGCATAATCAATCAATATTTCATAAAACACCAACATGATTCATGCTCATAATTCATAATAAGAGATACCCATAAGTAATACAACTTGAAATCGTGCAAATTTCATAAAAAGGAAAATTGGGCTCCATCGGTGAAAGGATCCAATAGATAAAACCCACATACCTCAAACTAAGGTTTTCTTAAGTTGATCTTGAAGGAAACTTAGATCTTGAAGTGAATCCTTGAGTTCCAAAGTTAAGCTTAAATTCCTTGAATTTGGAATGAGATACTTGGGTAAGTCTCGGAGAGGTTTTTGTGAGGGTTTTGAGTGATATAAAGTTGACAAATGACTAAGTGTGAGAGATTTTACGTTTAAATGGGTATGGCGCTATTACCCCAATGCCCTTGGACGGAATAAGAAAACTGGGGAAAATATTACACTAGTTCGCATCCAGTCCGCGATGCAGACCAAACGCGCAGGAATAATTAGCACTAGTCTTCGCCCCTGGCATGTCGCGACCAGGGCACATACTTGCACTGCCCATAAACAATTATGGAAAATTATTTTTCATGATGAGTTGTACCCATTTCCCACTCAATTTTGCCCAATGATTAAGAATTTGAACTCAGATTTTCGATATCACACACTGATTTTAAGATATATAGAAATTATAATTATGGGCATTCTGAAGCACAATTTTGGGGTGTTTCATCCTTCATATACTTTGCATAGCCCATCATTTACGCCAAAGACTCAATGAGAGGGATCTTGATAGATATGTGCTTAAGCTTGGAGAGAATGTGCCTAAACTTTCTTTCCACCTCCCTCTTTTTGATTCTTTGAGGGAAAGGAAGAGGAGGAGGCTAGGGATGAGCTTAAACTTCTGAGGAACTTTAGCTACTTCACTCACCCCATACTTGTGACAATTATCTCATTCATCCGCATCCTTTGTTGTAGCCATCTTCTCACGAACATCTTCCTCATCAACTGGCATAGGAGGATAAATAGTGCTTTTGCCACCTCGAGTACTAACCGCCATATAGTGCCCTTCATTCTTAGGATTTCACACTATGTTGCTAGGCAATGTACCCTTCTGACGTTGATTCAACTGATTTGACACTTGACCTAACTATTATTCAAGCTGTTTAATAGCCACAAAATGGGACTCTATTTTGTGATTTATGCTTGAAATATCTTATTTCATGCCCCTTAGAGTGTCATTCTATATCTCAGTCTTCTTTATTAGGAGGTCAAAAATCTCTCCAATTTTGGCACCTGCATCCTAGTTGTATGGTGGTACATATGGACTATTTCTATAGCCTTTTCTGAGACATTATTCTATATTTGGACACTTGTTCCTATCATAGTAACCTCCATGGTTGTCTCTGAAAGCTCTATCTATACCATAGTTTTAACCTTTGTTTCCTTGACCTTGCCGCCCATAGTCCTGATTGGACCCTTGAGCATTGGTATGAAAACCCCTCTTCTGATCGTTCATAAAATATACATCCTCCTCATAGTACATCTCTTTGATATAGGTGCACATGGAGGTTAGTGAACCACTGCGTTCACTCTCTCTTGGTTCTTCTTGATTACCATACCAATGCTTGTGTGAAGCTGAGCAAGTTACTACATAATCTCTTCATTAATTTTAGCTTGCTCTGGCCCTATACTGACAATATATGAACTCTTCATAGAAGCTCTATCCCACTGTACCCATGCACAATTTGTCTTGACCACTTGCTCCATACGCTTAGCAATCCTTGCGAATGGTTGATCTAAAATATGCCCCCCATGATAGTGTCAGCACAAGCCTGACTGTTCATCAAGATCATAGTAGACGATCCCTACCAAGGCATCATCAACAATCTTGTGGTCAGGAACACTCCTTAGACATTTAGTAAATTGCTCCCATGTAGTACATATAAATCCCCAAGAAGTTTCTCAAAGTTATTGATATCATGCCCAAAGTCCCATTAAGGCGGACTGGAATCCATTGCCGATAAGGCTTGGGAGAACCAACCTATATCCATGCATTTTCCATACATATTATAAGGGGTTTCTACATTCAACAATTCTTTCAAGAAAGTAAATAGTAATAACAAGCCAAAAGGAAATGCATATGACTGGGCCATTACTGTCACATTGTCTAAAGTACGAGATATGACCACACTTTAATTTACATTGTCTACAAAGCCTCTAGATAAGAAAAAATATCTGATAAGGGTTGGGACAGGCCCCGTCTCGGCTAACTATAGAATTCAAAAATATAAGCTCTAGACATACAAAGCTTTGAAGCAACTTGGAGCTTGGTAATAGTAGCTAGATAACCTGTATTCCTATTGAGGAGAGCTACTAGCACCTGTACCTACAACATGAAATGCAGGTCCCCCGTAAGGGACACCAGTACGAGATAATGTGCTGAATATGTAAGGTAGGAAATATTGTATATGAAGTAACAACTTAAATGAAACTATGCATTAGTGTAAGATAAGAGACTACCTTTAGTTATATTGTGGGATCAGGTTCTTTATATTTTTTTATTACTTTACTTTTACTGTATAATTTGTGCACAACATGTAATGTAAATGACTAGTTGATCAGTGGTAAATCTATATAGGGATCAGCCCTGGCTAGGCTTTTCATTTCACCCCTTGGGCTACCACTCATGTTAGGATTGACCCTGGCTAGGTGATTCTTCCAGACCTCGGGTTACCACCCATCAATAAATAATATATTTTACCTTTCAATTACCTTTGAGATGATTCTCTTGGTGATCATAATATTGGAATTATAGGACTATAGATATACCATTTTACATATAAATAATTATACAAGATAATATGATGATGAAAACAGTATGTTACATAAATAATGAAATGCATATGAGATAAAATAACTCGTGAACTTTATTTAGCAACAAGAACCCATATAACATGGTATCCACGTACGTATGCAGATTTGAAGGTGCCTATGTATGGGAGCATATGAAAATATGAAAGAGTGTAGATATGGTTAGTAAGTTATGTCAGAGTTGGTAAGTGCCTTTATGTTCCAAGGAAGAATCAAGATTTCATGCCAAGTAATACGTAATCGAGTAGCCTTACATACCTTATTGTACCACCTCGCTATTACCTTGAAATAACGTCCCTTTACTCCAAATATTTATCTATAATAGAGTAGGCAATAATACTGGTATTAGCAGCTAAGTAACACTTCTTGGCACTCCAATCTTATAAAATGTAACATCCAGGCAGCAAGCTTGTATTTAGCGACCCAAAGGCATTCTTTCAACCTTTCCACTTATAGTCATATTTTCTAATAATAATTATTATGCCATGTAATATACAACTTTTGATATACCCTTAATAGTCTTACAACAGCTCACAATGCACCACACGTAACAATTATACACAACATACAAGTAAGCAGCATAACAGTACGTCACTTTGCTATATTACGACGTCAACAATTCCAAAACTTTACCAACTTCAACCAACTATTCCCACAATATTTATGCATAATAATAGTCCTAAAATAGTTCAAAAATGGTTCACAAAATTGGTGGTGAACTTGATACATAGTCCTCAATCAATCATCCCACAATTTCTACAAATAACACACAGGATAACACGTTAAACCTCGATTGTTTACGTATAACCAAATAGTACAATCAGATTTTACATCATTACAGAACTAAAACAAATTAAAAAAAGAAACCTTCTTTACTAATCTAGCCAATCAAGAAGAGAAAAGGTCCCAAATAAATAAGAAAATTATACAATAACCCTTGGAACACATGCTGGCCAAAAGTTTCAGCATATACCTGACCAATATAGTCTCTTATTTTTCATGAAGAAACCTTACTAAATACACAACTATAATCACTTACCTTTATCATGAAGGTTGGGGGCCTCCCTAAGAACCCTAAAAGCTTCTTGTGGTTGCTTTACAAAGTCAAGAAAGAATAACAAAGAACCTTTGTGAAAGCTGAAAGTTTCCAAGTCGAAGAATGACTTGAAGGTGCTGCTTGTAAGCCCTTTTAAAGGATTACTTTGGCCCACTTGATTTTACATTTTATGCCTTATTTTATCAAGTTAGTAATGTACCATTTTGAGCCTTTCACTTGGGCCTTATTGGGTTGCAATTGATGGGCCTTAGTTGCCCATTATTTCCCTTTCTCCTTACTTATTTGGCCTAAATCATTAAGTAAGATGTGATGTACTTGGGCCCTTTTCCTATTCTTCTTGGGCTTTAAATATTGTCCATTTATGATGCTAAAATTTGGTCTCAAGTTATAGCCTTAAAATAGACTAAATTCATTATCAGACTTGGATAAATTCGGTGTCGAGCCTTGTCTCTATCTATCTAGCAATTTTAAGCTAAGCAAGTAGGTAACTCACCTACTAGCTTCCTAAGTCCTGCAAGCACATCAATTCTTCACTTTTTGTAAGGCTATGATCCTCAATTTGACTTAAAACATCTATACACTCGACCCTCTTAAGCATTAGATGCACCTATCACTCTCTAAGATGAGATTCAAGCACTTCTAAAAATAGGCACTAATTTGACAAAGCTATATCTTGTTTCATGTGTATAGGACATGTACATGTAAGGTGTGGGGTATTACAGTTGATCTAGTCCTTCAACTTCTTCTTTGATCTAGGGAATTGCCTCTCCAAAAAGGCCTTCTGCAAATCTGCCCAAGTAGTGATTGAAATCTATGAGAGCTCAAATAGCCATAATGCAGCATTTTTTGTGAGAGACAATGGGAAGACACGAACTCCCACAGCATCCATAGATAGATTTTGCGTCCCTATCACACTCACAATGAAATTCCATGTTATGTAAGTAGCTATGTGTATCCTCTGATTGTAAGCTCAAAAATTGCCTATGGTTCTCCAACATCTGAAGAAACCTACTAGAAACTATGAACTTCATGTCTACTGGTAGTGTTGACAACACAACAGCTTTAGTCACATCCATAGCTATGGAGTTCAATCTATATTGATTATACTAATAAGCATTGGCGTTGAACTCCAAAGGTTGTGGAATGTTCTCCACAAGAGGTAGGTTCTCATTCCTATCATCATCATTGTTATCTCAGTTCAAGGCTACATTGGTTGCGTTCTCAGCATTTTCTTAGGCCATTCTACTTATAGTTTGGTGGATCTCTAGATCAAGTGGAATTAAGGGATTGTCTTGACTCTGAGTGTTGGGCATACACTACGTGTACACCCTGCAGAGAAATAAAAACAAAAATAAAAGTAACATAAAGGGAACTAAGGATTAATACTCGAATTACTTAATAAATCTAACTAAGCCTAGTCGTATTCCCCGGTAACGGTGCCAAAATCTTGATGTTGCCCAAGTTACACCTCCTTTAGAGGATAAAGTGGTCATTGGTAAGATATAAAACCTAACCAAGGTTAGGGTCATACCCACATGGAATACGTAGACTCAAGACAAATTCACCAATAAGCAATCCAAGTAGTTAACCAATTCAATTCCCCGAAGGGGGTTTGCAGCATTTAACAAGAAAGTAAACTAAACTAACTATCATAAGAGAAAATCAATAATGGAGAGCAACTAGGGTATTGTATTCCCCATGATTTCCCAACTTAGTATCATTAGATAACCCAATTCTTATGTCATGACCCAAGCTTAGTGCCTAGACATGACACAGCAAATGGGGAACCCGAAAGGATCCCAAACAAGCCTCTTAGCATATCAATCACACATCCTCAATCGTTAAGCAAAGTACCAACAACAAGAGATATAAATAAGGGAAATGGGACTAAGGGAAGTCCTTGATAATCATAAAACATTCAAGAGTCAATCTCATAGAATAAGTACATCAATTGTTCCAACAACACCTCCGACATAGATTAGAGCGGGGACCAAGACATTTTTTGAGCTCACTCTTATAGTATCAAGTGTTCAATATAAAGAAATAGCAAAGGACAGGGGTGCATAGGTAGTGTCCTTGAACTTGAGGACTCACCAAGGCCTATCTCCAAAGCACTAAACTATCCATGTGGAGGATGATCAAGAGGTGCTCCGATTCCTACATGGTAACATCATGTAGGCATAGAGTATGCGTTAGTATGTTTGAAGTACTAAGTGTGTAGGATGTAATGCAATAATAGATAACCTAATATAGCCAAAATGCATAATCATAAGCAATGTATAAATATAATACCAATATGACATGCATGATCAATGCTTAAAGTAAAACATGCTTGTAAATCACTTAACTTGTAAATATAGATTACATGTGTAGGAAGAGACTATAACCAATATAGACCAAGCAAACTATTACTTGGAATCGAAGGCATGTCGCCATCTTAGAAGGTGATTGATGTATCCACCTCTCAACATGGTTGTATGGGTATGTCACCCCCCAATAGGGTTGTCGAGGTACCTATGCCTCAATATGGTAGTATGGGCATGTCAACCCCCAATAAGGTGGTCGAGATACCTACCTCTTAACATGGTACTATAGGCATGTCATTTTGTTCATGTCATCCCCAACAAAATGGTCGAGGTATCTAGCCCTCAACGTGGTAATATGGGTGTGTCAACCCCCAACAAGGTGGTCAAGGCATGTCACCCCCTCAACAAGGTGATTGGGCATGTCACCCCCCAATAAGGTGTGGTTAACTTGGAACACTATAGATACTTTTCATGAATTTGATGCATACATACAATCCTTTAATCATCATAAAGTCACTTGATTTATAATCCATGTAGTAGTTCAACAATAACTTGAGAATCCTTGTCAAGACATTTTATCAAACACTTGGTGGATATGTAATGCTAGTTCAAATCATGCAATTGATGAGTGAAATAATGTGAGACAACTCAATGAAAATCAACCCACTAATACATAGTAAAACCCTCATGTAAGATACCTTGAAATCCATCATCAAATCTCATAATAGATGATAGATTCATGGCCTAAAATATTCATAGTCTCAATAGACAAAATCAATTCATAGTATAAGATTGAAGTAGATAGACATGCATAATCAACCAACGTTTCATAAAACCTTAACATAATTTATAATTAAAATCCATAGTAAGAAGTACCCATATATAATACAACTTGGAAACATAACATTTTCATAAAAAGAAAGGTTGGGCTCCATGGGTGAAAGGACCTAAAGGATGAAAATCACATACCTAAATTTAGGAATTCCTTGATGTAGTCTTGAAGAGACTTGAAGCTTGAATAGAGTTCTTGGGATCTGGGATTAAGCATGAGACACTTGAATTTGGATGAGAAATTTGATAAAATAGTTGAGAGGTTTTAGAGAGAATTTTTGAATAATATAGAGTTAAAAAATGGCTATGTTTAGGTCTTTTAATGCAAAAATAGGCATGGGGCCAAGATCCCAATACCTTAGCTCAAAACAGGAAAATTAATGAAGTGATAACACTTCTTTGCGACGAGTCCATGTCGCGGAGCCATCGCGTACCCACACTATTTTACGAAAGTTGCTGAAAATCATTTTTCACTACGGGTCTTCTTAAAATACGAGTTATACCCATTCCCCACTCAATTTTATCCCCTGATCAATAATATGAAGTTGAATTTTTGATATCATGTATGAATTTTGAGATATATATGGAAATTAGGATTATGGGCATTTAAAAGCACATTTTTGGGCTCTTTCACCTTATCTATAGTATAGCATGTAGGATAGTAGTTTAAGCTCACCATGCCCTTTGGTCAAAGGTGAGAGGTAAATTTCACTATGTGAATTGACCCATATCCATATTATGTAATACTAACTATTACCAATAAGTCCTAGTACAACCTCCCCTTGGACGAGAACACATTAATCGAATACTGTTAATCAATCTCTTTTCCTATTCATTACTACCTTGGTCCAGTCAGTAATACTAGGCGAGATCTAATGTTGGCTACCACTAGAAAACATACAAAGCAAAGATAATTTATTAATACATGCGTATACCCAATCCCAGAATTGCAAATTATCCAGGTTTACTTTGTTATTTCTTCATGGTTCCCACAACCCTAGTTGTGGATTTAGCTACTCATGCTATGTGTAGCTGAAGAAATTATGAATTGATAAAATATAATTAAACATATACATAATTGAATTAAGCCTAAGCAAATCTGAGAACAATAAGTATCAAAAGATTGAAGATAAAATTTACCCACAAGTATATCTCACAATTTCCTCTCTCAAGTGTTAAGTTCTCCAAGTACAAACCCTAAAAACTCTGTATAATAATGTCTTCTTATGAAAAATAATCTAAAAGTACTATTTATGATAACTACAATTAAGTCCTAAACAAGTTAGAAAAACTGGTCGGCAAACTCCATAAAAGCTTTTTATGACTCATAGTGTGTTTTACAACTCATAGTCATGATCTCGTAGTCAGTTACTGTGATTTTTTGGACTTGTATTCTATGACACTACTTTATGACCCACAAACTGATCTACGACTTGTACTGCATTTTCATGGACTTCAACTTCATCAAATTTTCTCTCACTGGAAATCTATATGAAACCTATCTATACGACTCATAGAATGAATTGGTCCACTACAAAAACAAGACTTCATAAGTTCAGGGACTTGAGAATGGAACAAAAAATAGGGAGACTCAACTGTCTCTCGAAAAGAGATGCAGCTATGTTGAAAAGACAATTATCTCGCTTGCAAACATATCTGGGAGGGATTAAATATATGACAGGGGTACCCGATATTGTAATCACCATTGATCAGCACGAAGAATATATGGCCCTGCGAGAGTGTATTACTTTAGTAATTCCAACAATTTGTTTAACCGATACAAATTGTGACCCTTATCTAGCAGATATTTCAATTCCATCTAATGATAATGCTATATCCTTAATCCGATTAATTCTTCTGTTACTCATATGCAAGTCTTATTAAGTTGATCTTCAAAAATCATCCCTCACTGGAATTTGTCACAAAACATCTTCTACGACTCGCAGAATGCTTGACGATCCATAGAGGGTCTCGTAAATCATCAAAAACCCGCAACTTCTGCAACTTTGCCTCATGTCATGGCCAACATGCAATCCTGTAAATCTATATACAAAAACACCCAAAACCAACAAGTATCACATTAAGAATACACGAAATCCTAAGTTTTAAGCATCAAAAGTGTTGTATTTTGACAGCACATCACTAACCCAGTTATCCTATTTTGATTAGAAATTGTATTTTAAACTTTACTAATAGGTTTTTAGGTTATTTTCTTAGAGAGTTCAAGCAGTTAATAAAAAAATAGCAAGATTGAGTAGAGAAAACATTAGAGAGTTTTGAGAAACACTTGTACTTTGATTTGATCTTCTAATCTTGTGATTATCATTGAAACTTGGATTTACTTGTGCTTAATTCAATTGTATAAGTGTTTTATTATGTTATTCAAATTTATAAGTCTTTTCTCTACATAGATCATGAGTAGTTAAATAAACATCTAGGGTTGTGGGAACCATGAAGAACTAAATAGGTAAAATTGGATAAATCATAATTCTTAGAAAGTGTGCATGCATATATTAGTTAACTTTCTTCATTTTGCATTTTTTTAAGTGGTGGCCAACATTAGAACTCGCCAAATGTTACTGACTGAACCAGAGTAGTAATGAATAGGACAAGAAATTAATTAATAATATTTAATTGATTTGTTTGTGTCTAATCAACTAAATTAGGACAAGGGGAGGTTGTACTTGGACAAATAGGTAAGGGTTAGTAATATCATACTGCGGAGATAGGCCAAGTCACTTAGTGAAATTCACCTCTCCTGGACTAAAGGGTTTGGTAAACTTAACCTACCGTCATGCATACTACACATTAGAAAAGAATTAGGTTATCTAGTGATACTATGTTAGGGAATCATGGGGAACAAAATACACTAGTTTTAAATTCTTGTGTTAGTTAGGTTTACTTTTCAACTTGTTACTACAACCCCCCCTTTCGGGAGATAAGTTGGTTAATCACTCAAATTGGATAAATTGAATTCTTCTAAGTCTATAATATTCCCTTGGATTTTACCCTAACCTTGGTTAAGATTTATTTCTTGGCAATGACCGCTTTATCCTCAAAAGAAGATGTAACTTAGGTGACACCATTCGGATCATATGGGTACATAATATTCTTGCTTCGGTGCTAATTTAAATAATCTTAGTTTGAACATGTAATTTTGGACCTGCTTGACAGGCTTAGAAACCAAGATTACTAGAAATTTCACACCATGAGGGTCTTCTATGGCCCGTCTAACATTCCACAAGCCATAGTTTTCCTTCATGTCAAAATCTAGTAACTTGGAATTTCTAGGATTCTATCAAATGAGACCTTTTACGAGCTGCAGTCTAATCTACAACTTATAGATAGGTCTTGTATGGCGTTGTTTGCCCAAAATCAAGCCTAGAATCACATTAGCGATTCAGTATACAACCCGTACAATGTTCTATAGGTCATATATGATCTTGTAGATGCAATTCCAATATCTAAGTTAAGTATGATCTGCCATCTATGAGGGCCTTTTATGGATCGTAGTTTTCACAGACCGTAAAAGAGCCTTCATAGACTCATCTGTACCAAGTTTTGAGATGTTCTTATTTTTCTTTCCTTTACTCATGTGGCTAAGTGTGTTGCTAAATGTGTGAATTTTAGGTACTATGGCCCCAAAAGCAAGGAAGAATTAGACACGAGCCTTACAATGATGGTTACGAGATGAGCCCTCGAAGGATCAAGGCACCTCTAAAGCCTGTGGATCTATAAAAGAGCTCGGTGTTGATTGATGGTCACACTCTAATAAGAAAGCGGTCACTATCAATAATTCACCTAACCAAAGTTAGAGTCGAATCCACTGGGAATACAGGGCTTGACTATAAGATTTCACTACTAATCATTCCTAGTATCTATAACTATAATCTCTAGAAAGGGGGGTTGTTGTGATTCAAAGAATAACTTAAAATGAATGCTAATTAAAATTTGAGAAAATACTCAATTTTGGGAACAATTTGAGAATTTGTGTTTCCATGGTTTATTGACTCGATTACCCTAGGTAACATAACTACGATTAGTGAATCGCATGTCGGATAGTAACTTAACTTCTTCCTACCCACTTGTGAAGGTGAAGGTCGAATTTCACCATGGCATGCCAACTAACTGTTACCTATTGTCCTAATCAACCTTCGATTGGTCTAGTTTAGTCGATTAAATAGGAACACATCAACCATATCCTGTCATCTACTTGCCTTTTCCTATTTGTCACTATATTGGTCAGGATAGTGACAGTAGGCAGGGTTTGGTGTTGGCCACTATCAAACAACATTAATCTTGAAGGGAAATAGATAATACATGTAAAACCCCAATCATAACTATGCACAAAACCTAGGTCATCTCAAGTCAACTACCCATGGTTCCCACAATCTCAAGTTGTGTGTGCTTAGCTACTCATGGCTAAGATAAAACACACAAAAATGTAAATAATAGACATAGTTGAGGGTTTCACAAATAACAAAGTAGGAAATGGGCACCATAAGTTGCAACTCACAAGCTTGATTGATGAGTACAAGGCAAGATTTGCAATTTCTAAAATGACTTTCCCTAATGAAAACACTAAGCTACTCTAAAACCTAAGAAAATCTTCAAAAATATATTTGAAGTAGTGTCTCTGGTCAAAGTCTCTCAAAATAACCTAACTTAAACTATTTATGGTGTATATAAAACAACCCTTAAAATCAAGCAGAAAAGACATCTAGCATCTGATAAATTGCATAGTTACTACTCGTAGGCTGGCCTACAAGTCGTAGTTGGGGTCGCGTATTAGGTTCTTGGAATCTTGGACTAAACAAGTATGACCTATAGGTAGGGATTGTTACTTGAGCTACGACTGATATATTGGTCTCGTAGTCTTGGTCTTCAGTTTTTGGTCCAATATTTTGGCTCTTTGATTCTTGCTATGAGTCCACCTATACGAGTCTTATTAAGATTTATGATTTTTGATCTCTGATTCCTGCAACCACACAACCTATGACTCATAGCATGAGGTACGACTCGTAGGAGGGTTCATATAGCCTATGCTTCAGCAAAATCTGCAACTTTTCTTTAAAATCATGTCAACCTAACGTTTCTGCAAGATTAACATAAAAAGACATCAAAACTCTAAAAAGTCGCTTTAAGAACTCATAAAATCCTTTATTTTAGGCATCAAATGTGTTGTTATTTGACAGTACATCAACACCCTCAACTTAGAAGTGTTGATTGTCCTCAAGCAATGACTCAATGTACGCAGATAAAAAGAAATACATAGTAGCTATATCAAAGGCACATACAATAGATAATTTGATTCATGTACCAAAAAATACTACTTTCAAAATAGAGTTGCAATGTTATTGAGCAAACAAGAATATCATAAGGTACCTAACAATCCAACTTTGATAAGCTAAGGAGCATTAACCTTCCACATTCACTGGCATAGTCATATGCTACTCAAATAGTGCAAATGCCCTCACTAGAAATAAGTCCGTTATACTCACTCAAGAATATACAGAAATCAGGGACTGAGAAAACATTCTCACTCTCACAATTGAAATTCATGTGCAATGACTAACACCATAAGGTTTCCCTCATACTCATTTTTCTGGCTTGGTGATAAATTGTAGTTGAATCACTTTAGGACTTAAAGGCTTGTGAAATAGGCTCAAGGTACTTTGGTGCGACAATTTGGGCAAGGTGACTAAAAGCTGTCCTTGAATCATGTTAACGAACATGTTTTGCTTTCATAATCCAACTATTAATTCATTAATCCCTCCTTTCTCTTTTTCATCTGTGCCTTGATTTCAAACACATTTTTGCTACTTTTTCTTATTAAAGGCAGTTTTCTTCTTTTCCTTCACTTAGTTCATGCTTTTTCATTTCTTTCTTAATTTCCCAACTAATAACCTTATAACTTTTACTTTAGCACAATAAGGGTCACCCTCCACTTAGTCTTTTAGCCTCAGGTGAAGTACATAATATCTATGCCTCAAACTAGGGCCCCCAACTGTAGACACCCTCAACTTAGGCCTTTGGCCTCAATCAAGGTTCACATGTTCAAGGATAGAACAGGGCCAATATCAAGGTATTTCATCAGACAAAGTTAAGCTAGCAAGGTACCAAAAAATAATGAGTACATGATAAGCTCAAAAATTTGGAGAACAGGGATTCTCTCAATAAATTGGTGGGTTATTTTAGGCTAAAAATGGTTTCACTCAAAGAACAAAGGCCTAAGATCCTTTCCATATCCACCACATCAGCAAACCAACTTTAGAGTAACAAGGCAAGTTTTGAGTCCATACAATATGCATGAATGCAACAAAATAAGCTCACAACACACATGGAAATTGCATCCACAATCAAGTATAGACTCACAGGTCATGCTTTCAGTCTCATCTTACCTTCACAATATCAGAACAAATAATGCCAGATACTCAAAAGTATATGAATGCATCAATACTCACAACCTCAAAATTTTTTTGGGTACCCAATGTTTTTTATCAAAACATTTGAAAACAACTTGTAACAACAATGTATATGCCAAAGATAATTACTACTATGAATTTACCCATTATATATACTACCAAAACGTGTCAGTTCAATAGAAAATTAAACATTCACAAGAAAAAAAAACACTGCAAAAAAACTGTTGGATCAAAAATAGGAGAAGTTATGGACTTGAGGCTACTCAGACTTCACCTCAATGCATAACTTCCACCACCCCACCAAACGATGATACTTTGTCCTCAAAGTAAACACAATACCAAAAACAAAACACTATAATATAGATATATATACATACATTCATTAAAAACCAAAAAATAAATATCCAAAGTAAAAGTAAAAATAACATCCAATATAAACATAATTAAAATAAAACCAAAAACCACATAAAAACAAGATTGTCTGAAAAGAGAACAAAGTATCCAAAATGTCAAGATAAAATTTATGGTCAAAAGAAGTCACACATCTTGGTGCTTATACACCAGTCTCTATCTGATCAGGGGTCCTCAGTCTGCCTATTTTTCTCTGCTGAAGTACCCTCTCTAGGTGGGCTGTGTTGTGCTCTCTCTCTCTTTGAATAGCTACCAACAAAAGTGACTCCTATACTACCTCCTTGGATATGGGCTCCTCTTCCTCAGGTCTCGGCCTCTTCGAGGTCGGCTCTGGATAAGCATGCTCAAGGGGTTTCTTCCCTTGGGTGTTCGGACGATCGGCAAGCTAATCAAAATCCTTGTCACCTCCCTGTGATACCTCTAGGGCTGAAATAGGGGCTGCCAATAGCTATAATAATTTGGCCTTAAACCTGGCCAACTCTCAGTGAATGCACTCATATCAGCAGGCCTAGATCCCTCATGCATCTTCTTAACTCTTGCCTCAAATGGATTGATACTGCCCTCCACCGCTCGAGCTCTCTCAGCAACTGAATCTCTGGTAAATACCTCTATCCTCTCCTTGCTGGATTGGGAAGAGTTATCTCTTCCATTTGGTATCTCAGGTGGTTGTGTTTGTGGTAAGGACACGCTAGCCTCAAGATTAACGTGCACATTCATTTATTCATTTGACTGCTCATCCTCAAATGTGCCATCCCTTGGTTGGTATCCTTGGTGTAGGGCAACCACACTTCGCCCTCTTGGAAACATTATTCCACAAAATCATTATAAACTAACTTTTGAGTTGCATAATGTTTTGCACCAATACACAAGATAAACACATAATTAACAATAAGATATCTTAAGCAAAGAGACTGAACCAGGTTCAGGGCTACAGATTCAGGATATAGGTACGACTGGTAGGGTGACCTACGGGTCATAGTCTTCACTCGTATCTTGTTGGAGAAATGCTTTGAAAATTCAAATTAGTGTCACAAAACCACCATCATGACTTGTAAGAGGTGCTATGAGTCATAGGTGTAACTTGCATGAAAAGAGTTCAGTCACCTTGGACGACTGCTCCCTTCTACGAAATACCACTACAACTTATAGTGGATCTTTATAGTAGAAAACAGAGAGCCCGACGAGTGTCTCTAATCTTTCCACAAAGATTGACAACCAAATCAAAGAGGCATTAAAGGTTACAATCTCATGAGTATAGGCAATGTAGCAATAAGCATAAGTACCATTCCTTACCGAACGTATCAAAACAAAGTATGACTTCCTCCGTAACAGTTCACAAGTCACCTAAAATTTTATCACATCAAAGCATATGGACGAATACACTACACTACCCGCAAACTCAATAATCTCAACCCACACAAGGTTCATATGATCCATAAAATAAGCAACACACATATATGGTCACAATATTAGATAACAAATTCAGCAATCCTGAACAATATTTCAGACTCTAACTTTTTCAAAGATATAAAGAATTATATAACTCACGTTCCTTACTATCACAAGTAATTTTGCATGGCTATGATAATCATGATTCAGGGATTTCATTCACCCATCCATAAAGTAGAATTTAACAATGAGAACTTACCAGGTAAACTAATGAATGAATAGGAGAAGAAAGATCAGATGAGTCTGTTAGTGCTCACTTGGCTTGCTGGGGGATCTTAGCAGGTGAAAGATTCATGAATTAACTAGTGAAAGGGAATGGTGGGGGCAGATTATAAAATAAAAGGGAACACTTTTCAAAGGAATATGAAGAGTCAAGAGATATTTGTCTCTTCATATTCCGAATGGCTCAGCCTTTGAACTTTCACAGATTGGTTTTATGAGACATCAATTATGAGTCATATGATGGTGTATGACTCGTAGATCCCAGTCTTGTAGTAGTCCTAGCACTTAGAAAAATTTTAATGTCATACCTGAGCACTATGAACAACGCTTATGACTCGTAGGGGGTCTTACGAATCATAAGGTTGGCTCGTAGTGTGGGTGCTACTTCTTGATACTCACTGGTTCTCTCTATGAGGTATAACTATGAGTCATAACATTAATGATAACTCATAGGCCTACTCGTAGAAACTATTTCATAGCATGATCTATCCATTCTTCAGCTCTTGATTTATTCCTGCAGCCCATCACTTAAGATACACCAAATATCAATTAATGCAACTGATTCAAAGTTTCAACAATTTCAAACACATCCTAACTTACTAATCAATAGTAAAAATATGATAAAATGTCTAACAATAAAGCAACAAACACAAGAAGCTTGGGTTGCCTCCCAAGAAGTATGTAGACTTCCTCATGGGCTCCATTCAGGAGTATGCAGACTTCTTCATGGGCTCCATTCTGCTCCTTCTACTTTTCCTTTATTCATCCTGCATTGCATATAGTTGCTCAGCAAGTTGTTCAATCCTATCACCCAGACTTTGCATTGATATAGTTTGTTGATCCACTTTGTAATTATATTTAGGACATCAAACTTTATCTCCCTGACGATGTCATCTTGCTCATTCACCTTGATCAGGACTTGTTCAAGAGTATGCTCCATCTGGGTTAGTTGATTGGTGACAACATTTGTGGGTTAACCTCATCAAATATGTAACATTTTTGCTTTTGGTTTTACTAGAGGCTCTCATAGATGAACTAATAGTTAGTCTGGCTTGCCCCTAAAGGGGTTGGTAGACTTTAACAACTGCAGATAGCTTCTCCATGATCTCAATTGTCTTATCAAATGGCCGCCTTATGAACTCCTACCATTCTCCTCTGAACAATACGTCAGCCTGCCCTTATAGTTCAGAAGCTAGTGCTCGATAGAAGCTAGCTGCCAATTCATCATTAGTTAGACCATGGTTCTGATTTTTAGCCAAGCATTACTTGTATCTTACCCAAGCCACTACTAAAGGTTCTCCTTGCAATCTTTCAAAAGTTACAAATGTTGTTTTGTAGACTTTGCATGTTGGTCTCCTTATAGAATTTTCTAAGGAAGATTCTTTATACCTCTCCCCAGTTTGAGCAAACATCAGGTGGAAGGATTGACCACCATTCTACCGCTTCATTCTAGAGAGTCATAGGGAAAACTTGGAGAGCCATGGCCTCCAAACAGGATGTCTTGTCCAAAGTACATTCGTCAATATTTGATTAAACTTTTGTAGGTGAATTTAGGGATCCTCGGGCCTTTTCTAATGAAATAAGGCATGCCTCTATAAAGCTTTCAACAAACCGGTTGCAATGTAAAACTTTTAGTTAGCCATAGTGCCAGACAACCTATTCCTAAAATTACTAACAAAAACAAATAGAAAAAATAAAATACAAGAGACTCTAGAAATTAACACTAAAACTAACTAATAGTGAAATCAGATCAAACCTAGCCATATTCCCCGGCAATAGTACCATAATTTTTGATTGATGGTCACTCTCCAATAAGAAAGTGGTCGCTATCAATAATTAACCTAACCAGGGTGAGGGTCGAATCCCCACTGAATATAGAGCTTGGCTATAAGATCTCACTACTAATCATTCCAAGAATCTATAACTAAAATCTCTAGATTAGGGGGGGGTTATTGTGATTCAAAGAATAACTTAAAATGAACACTAATTAAAATTTGGACAAATACTCAATTTTAGGAACAACTTGGGAATTTGTGTTTCCCATGGTTTGTTGACTCGATTACCTTAGGTAACATAACTACGATTAGTGAATCACATGCAGGATGGTAACTTAATTTCTTCTAGCCCTTTTGTGAAGGTGAAGGTTAAATTTCACCATGGTGCTTGGTCGGCTACCTTGGCATGCCAACTAACCATTAACTATTGTCCCAGTCAACCTCAAATTGGTCAGGTTTGGTCGATTAGACAAGAACACATCAATCTAATTCTGTCATCTACTTCCCTTTTCCTATTCGTCACTACCTTGGTCAGAATTGTGATAGTAGGAAGGGTTTGGTGTTGGCCACCACCAAACAACATTAATCATGAAAGAAAATAGATAATACACGCAAAACCACAATCATAACTATACACAAAAGCTAGGTCATCTTTAGTCAACTACCCATGGTTCCCATAACCCCAAGTTGTGGGTGTTTAGCTACACATGGTTAAGATAAAACACATAAAAATGCATATAATAGACATAGTTGAGAGCTTCACCAATAACAATGGATGAGATGGGCACCACAAGTTGCAAACTCACAAGCTTGATTGAGCAATGATGAATACAAGGCAAGATTTGCAATTCCTAAAATGAGTTTTCCCAAAGAAAACATTAATCTACTCTAAAACCTTAGAAAAGCTTCAAAAATATATTTGGAGTAGTGTCTCTGGTCGAACTCACCCAAAATAACCTAACTTAAACTATTTATAGTGTGTATAAAACAACCCTAAAAATCAAGCAAAAAATACATCTAGCATCTGATAAATTTCACACTTATGACTGGTAGATTGCTATGAGTCATAGTTGGGGTCTTGTATCAAGTTCTTGGCATCTTGTATTGAACTGGTATGACCCATTAGTATGAGTCATTACTTGAGCTACGACTCATATATTGGTCTCGTAGTCTTGGTCTTCAAATTTTGGTCCAACATTTTGGCTCTCTAATTCTTGTTGTGAGTCCATCTATATGAGTCATAGTGTGTATTATGACTTGTATGCTAGACTCGTAAGAGTGACCTTCACTTGGCAAATTTTTGATTTTTGTTCTCTGATTCCTGCATCCATACAACCTATGACTCATAGCATGAGCTACGACTTGTAGGAGGGCTCGTATGGCCTATACTTCAGCAAACTCTGCATCTTTTCTTCAAAATCATGTCAACCTAATTTTTCTGCAAGATTAACATAAAAACACATCAAAACGCTACAAAATCACTTTAAAAACTCACAAAATCCTTTATTTTAGGCATTAAATGTGTTGTAATTTAACAGCACATCAGGTGTTCAGCCTGATATTGATGTAAAATGATCATAGACACGAGCTACTACTAGATAGGCAGGTTAGCCCAATAATTAGGGTATTATAGTTTTCGATCCCCAGTTTGATAAGTAAAGCGACAAGAATAACAACTCGATACAGATAACTCCTCCATAGAAAAATTTGAGTTCGTATCCGAAGAGGAGTTAGAGTTTACTTCTTTAGCAGTACTTGAGCACCACATCACCTTTGAATGCTCTATCTAACCTATAGTATGTACAAGCTATGAATGCTATCTACCAAGATGGCATACAGAAGGACGCTAGAGGTCGATTAACCCATTCCATATTTGAGGATCCCTAAATTATCACTTTAGGGTTGGATAGTGTCCTACACCAGCAAGACACCATTGCTAGATATAGGCTCCAATGGATGGCAGCATTATCAAGGATGTACTCCCTGCCTATGGATTGAGTGTTCTTTGAATCTTATGCCGCGACAGTCCTTGATTCTCTACCTATAGGGAAGGGACCCCTCACTCAGCCCTAATTGACATATACGAGGGTGAGGGGTGTAGAGGTGGATATTTTAGAGGCCACAATCCACTATATGCTATTTTATCTAGAGTACCCGAGCCCCAAGACTACAGTAGAGTTTGACTGGAGATAATGGCAGATTCGGGACCTGATAAAGACCCAGCCCATAGGGCCATTTTGATGAGATAGGTTCCCGACTATATTGCTGAGCAAGGTTAGGACCCTGAGTGTATATCTACTTTGTCAGAGCCTATTGTAAAGGTATCCCTTAGCTTCACTGGCAGATTTTGTTAGGCTATGGTCAGATCATGTATCCAGCTCATACTTGTAGATAACACATTGACGCCAGACTACGCTATATTGGTTTCTAGCATCTTCATTGGTTATGGTCTAAATTGGTCCCGCTTGATTGTAGAGCAGATTTATGAGGCCACCCTGAAGAGGTCCACCTCCATCCCCTTCCCATGCTTGATATATAGACTCTGTATAGAGTCGAGGGTGACCGAGGTTTAGAGGACATCAGATGCTAGCCTGATAAAGGCTGATAATAACTCAGTGGCCCTCCGATAAGCACCATACCCTCCTGTGCAAATGCTTGAGATGTTCACCGCAATGCCACCACTTGAGCCTCCATCTTCTACCACTACTATTGCCCCAACTATTGAGTAGACCCCACAGATAGAGATTGATGTGGAAAGGGAGCCACAACTACTACTATTGTACCAAAGGTTGTGCCCATACTGACAACATCCTCTTGCATAATTTATATGTTAGTGACATTTATTCAGGCTATTGAGCAGAGATAGGCTCACACTGAGTCCCAGCTTACTCAGTTCCTATAACAAATCTAGCCTTGGGTTCGCCAAGGCATCTCAAAGGCTGAGGCTTGTATACAAATGTATGTTATGACAACTAGTCAGGAGATACTCACACCTATGAACAATAGCATTGATGCATTCGAGAGGTCAGTACAATAAAACCTTAGCTGAGCACAGCCTATAGACTTGAAGGCCATTCAGACAAAGATCGAGTAGCTCCGGACTGAGTTAAGAGCACCACTAACAGTACTGATTATGCTCACATAAGTCGATCCCACTAATATGGTGGTAGACTTATTTGATCTTAATGAGCCACCACTCTCTTCCCTCGGGAAGTGGCCCCATACAGACTATCTAGAGCTAGAGAGACTAGAAACAGGGATGACAGAGGAGCAACTATTTGAGCTTGATAAGGTACGCTTGATGCAGGATGAGAAGGCATGATGATTATATAAGATAGAGAGGGTGAGTATTTCTAGACCCTCTGGACATGCTGCTACTACTGAGGAGACTACCATGTAGGTTAAGAGTGGTCAGACTCAGTAGAGTCCAGTGTTTTGGTGCCCAGGTATATTTTTTTAACCTTGTGCTTTAAAAGGTTTTTTTGATAGGGTATGGGTACTTATAGGCCTCAGTGAAGTCAGAGTAGTTCTGGCATATAACTATATTGAATTTTGATTCCGATGATTTTCTTGCCTGTGTTCATTTTCCCCAAGGACATTTACTTTTTGTTGAACCAATATATTTAGGATGTGTTGGTAGTATTAGTAGTATATAGTACTAAAGTCTATGGCATATAATACTTTTTTGTGTGAAAAATAATACCCACTAAAAATTTTATTTATTAGCATTGAAGAAACCATGCACATTTTGATTGTTTGACAATGCTTGTTCTGATACGTGATGTCTAATTGTGATGAAAAGCATGATCTAAGAGTCTATGTTAATAGTGTAATCAGTGCCATATGTATGTGACCTTTCTTTGCTAAATTCTTATACTATGTTTCAAGTCAAAACTTGCCCTGTTGCTCTGGCTTATATTGTAGGTTAGTTGGTTAGGAAAGTATCTTAGGCCATTATTCATATTAGTCCATTTAGCCTAAATAACCAAAAAAATGTGTATAGTACCCTTGATCCCACTGTTTGAGCGTTCCATGTACCCTTTTTTTTTGTAGAAACCTAAGTTACCCAGCCTTGTTAAATATAAAATCATAAAAGTAGGCTTTGGTCCTTCCTTGAATATTGTGCACTTGGACTAAGGCAAAAAGATTATGTTGAGGGTGGCTACCAAAAGTGGCCCTGGCTCATAGGTTGGATATTATACACCTCAACTAAGCCAAAAGTCTAAGTTGAGGATTGTTGGTGTAAGGGTAATCATATAAATTTAGGTGAAAACTAGTGATACATGGAAAAGGGATAAAAATATGCTCTAGATGCAAGAAAAATAAATCGATGCCTAATCAATTAGCTAAAAAGAAAAATGATGTGAAAATGAAAGGCAATGAGCTAAAAATGAGAGTAAGGAACCCAAAAAAACTTGGAATAGAAGAAATAGAGAATGAGTTCAAAAAGGATAGTGTTGGTTGGGCAAAAATGTAGAATAACGTAGTGTCAAGGAGGGCCTTTAGTCACTATGCTCCCAAAACATCACACCAAAGCCCTTTGAAGCTACATTACAAGCCAAGAAAGTTCTATAGTGATCCTAGTCCAATTAGTTGAAGGTCCTAGTTATAAGTATAGGGGAAAACATATGGTATTGAGCATGATATTTGAATATCTTTTATGATAATGACTACTTTTGTTTAGTCCACAAGCATTGAATCTTAAATATTATCATGATTTGGATATGGGACTTCTTTGTGTAAAGCAACATGCATTCACTATTTATTCTAGACTAATTTAGTGATTGTGGCTTATCTGTGGTTACTCTGCTTGTTAGTTGCATTGTCACATGTATTAATCTGTATTGATTTGCCTAATAGTCATTTGATATGCATTCATGAGTGGTATAGGTATCTATGCTCTATTTTGGAATGATGTGTGCCATTAGATTAAGGTCTGTGTGTTACAGTACTACTTATGTAGAATAAGTCCATCGCTTGAGGATAATAAAATATTTTAAGTTGAGGGAGTTGATGTGCTATCAAAATACAAAAATTTTGATGCTTAAACTTGGAATTGTGTGTTCTCAAAGCGATGTTAGAGGGTTTGATCTGTTTTTATGTTTGTTTTTCAGGATTATAGGATTTGGTATGATTTTGGGCTAAGTGTGAAGTTGCTACTATTTTTCTATTTTACGACACCCTTTATGGGTTGTGGAAGTTTCCATAAGTCATAGAAGGGGTGAAGAGTAAAATTCTGTGAAGGGATGTTTTCTGAAGTTGCATCCATTAACTAGCAGACGAGTCATAGATGAGGTTCTATACCCTGAGGATCAGGAGTTGGGATTTTCTAAAAAGTCATCAAATGGAACCCTATACAAGCTGTAAGTATGAACATGGCCCATAGAAAGGTCTTACAGAAGCTTAATCCAGAATTTAAAAATGAAGTCCACGAAGCCCTGATATGGGTTGTAGGACTTAGTACGGCCTGTAGACTTCATCATATTGCCGGCCGAATTTAGTTCTTTTATTTTATTTTGGATTTGTATTTTAAACACTATAAATAAGTTTTTTAGGTTATTTGTACCGAGAATGGGTAAGAGGAGAGAGGAACATTGAGAAAAACACTTGAAACATTAGTTTGTGATTTTAATTCATACTTCGTGATTTCCATTGAAGAGCTTGGATTTCTTATTGTTAAATTTATTCTTCTAAGTGCTCAATTATTTTATTTTGTATCATGATTTTGCATCTACAATGAATATTTATAGTTAAATCTACAATTAGGGATGTGGGAACCATGAAGAACTAAAAAGTAAATCGGATAATTCATAATTCTTGGAAAGTGTACATACATATGTTATTTAACTCACTCCAATTTGATTGCTTTTTAGTGGTGTGCAATGTTAGAACTTTCCTAGTGTTACTAACTAGATCAAAGTAGTAATGAATAGGGAAAGAGATTAATTAATAGGATTCGATTGGTGTTTTCTCTTCTAATCAACCAAATCGGATCAAGGAGAGGTTGTACTGGGATAACAGGAAAAGTAAGTAATGTCATACTACAGGGATGGATCAAATCACATAATAAAATTTACCTCTCACTTGGATCAAAGGGCGTGGTAAAGTTAATTTACCATTCTACATGCAACACACCAGAAAAGAATGTGACTATTTGGTAATACTAAGTTAGGTAATGATGGGGAACCAAATACCCTAGTTACTCTTCTTACTAGTTTCACACACTTATTTTAGTTTAGGATTACTTTCAGCAATTTACTAGTTTAGGATTACTTTCAGCAATTTACTAACCCCCTCCTTTGGGAAATAAGTAGGTTAACTAACCCAAATTGCTTGAAATTACTCTGAGTCTATCGTATTCCCTGTGGGATCGACCCTAACCTCAGTTAGGTTATTTAACTTGAAAATAACTGCTTTAACCTTCAAAATAGAGGTGTAGCTTGGGCGACATCACCTCCTCAGATTGATAAAGAAGGAGTAAAGACAACAATTCTGTACAAATGACTTCCTCTAGAGAGGTATCTAAGTCTGGATCTATAGAGAATCCAGAGTTTGAGTCTTCATCAGCACCCCAATCACTATCCTCATGTTAGGATGCATTATCTAACTAGTAATGCATACAGCGTATACAGCGTATCTATGTGGATGATGTAAAACAGGATATACAAGGTCAACCAGCCCGCTCTATATTTGAGGATCCCCGAATTATAATCTCTAGGCTAGATAGTGACCTCAGCCTCTAGGACACCATTGCTCCATACAGGATTCAGTGGCTCGAAACACCATTGGGGATGTACTCCCTGCCTTATGGTTCGTGAGTTCTTTGCATCTTACACTGCCACAGTCTTGGGTTTTCTCCTTTATTTCTCCCTAAGGGGAAGAAACCCCTCACTCAGCCTCGGCTAACATGTACGAAGGTGAGGGGTGTACAGGTTGACATCTCAGAGGCCACCTTTCATTACATGCTATTTGGTCCCGAGTACCAGGCCCTTAGGACGACAGTCGAGTTTTACTATAGATTGGGCCAGACTCGAGACAAGGTCCTAATGAAAGATCTAGCTTGCAAGGTTGCTTTGATGAGATAGATTGCTAACTATATTATTGAGCAGGGTAAGGACCCTAAACGGGTATCTACATCGTTGACACCCATAGGTCCCTCAACTTCACCAATAAATGTTTATGGCTGTGGTGATATCACGGATTTGGCCTACACTTGTAGATAATACCCTGATGTCAGACATGTAATATTGGTTGCCAGCATCTTAGCAGGCTATGAGATAGACTAGGCCCACCTGATTATAGAGAAGATTCATGAGGTAGCCTTGAAGAGGTCCACCTTCATCCCCTTCCTATTCCTAATATATTAACTCTGTATAGAGATAGGGGTGGAGATCCTTCATACTTTGGACTCTCTGATCGTGGTTCAGAGGACGTTGGATGTCAGTCTAATAAAGGCTGCTGAGAATAGGGTTGTCATGCTCGCAAATGTAGTACCCACTGACATAGTTTGTATGTCAATGGCATCTATTCAGGCCTCGACATAGAAGGAGGCTCGCACTGAGTCCTAATTCACTTAGTTACTATAACAAGTTTGGCATTGGGTTTGCCAAGTCATCTCAGAGGTTGAGGCACATATGCAGACATATATTGTGGCTACTATTCTAGAGAGACTCATACAATTAGACAACTGCATTAATGCATTTGAGAGGCGAGTATAGTAGAGCCTCAAATCAACATGGTCTACTGATGTGATAGTTATTTGAATAAAGATCTAACAACTTCACTATAAGATGTCAGCAGTAGTAGTAGCACCAATTGTGCTTCCACAGGCTGATCCCACTGATGTGGTTGTGGATTTATTTACCCCTGAAGAGGTGCCACACTTTTTTCTTAGGAAATATACCCACATTAACAATCCAAATGCAACGAGACTAGAGGTAGGGATGACAAAAAAGGAGCAACTAAAGCTTGCTAGGCTTCGTTCTATGTAGGATGAGGAGGAGCAGCATATCATATGAGTTAGAGAGGATAAGGGGTGTTAGACCCTCCATATAGGTGACCGCTACTGAGGAGACCACTAGGTAGGTTGAGGGTGGTCAGACTTAGCTAGAGATTAACACTTAGGCACCCAGGTATGTTCTATTACCTATGTGCTTAATTATTGTGAAATTCTGTACAGTGAGGACAATAGAAACTTTTTCAATGGGTTGTGGGTAGTTATAGGCATCAGTGAAGTCTGAGTAACTATGGTCTATAAATATCCCAAATTTTGGATTCTAAGTGTTTTCTTACATGTGTTCTCTTTCCCCAAGGACATTTATTTTCAATTGAATATGTTTAGGATGTGTAGATAGTATTAGTAGCATATAGTGCTGATATCTATGGCATATGTTAGTTTTTGTGTGGAAAATGATACCCGTTAAAGTTTTGTTCATTAGTCTTGATAGTAACCATGCAATTGATTGATTGATATTGCTTGTTCTAATAAGTGAGGTCAAATTGTGTTGAATAGCATGATCTGAGAGTCTATGTTAATAGTGTAATCCATGTCATGTATGTGTGAGCTTTCTTTGCTAAATTGTTATCTTATGTTTCAATATAGAACTTGCCCTATTACTTTGAATTAAACTGTAGGTTAGGTAGTAAGGAGAATATCTTAGGCCATTATTCATAATTAGTCCACTTAACCTAAATAACCAACCAGATATGTAATGTATCTCTTGATCCGAATGTTTGAGCCTTGCATATATCCTTGTATTTGTAAAAACCTAAGTAACCTAGCCTTGTTGGATATAAAATTCTAAAACTGTCCTTGGTCCTTCCTTGAATATTATGCACCTCAATTGTAGCAAAAACCTTAAGTTGAGTGTGGCTACCAAAAGTGGCCCTGGTTCATAAGTTAGATATTGTACACCTCGACTCAAGCCCAAAGCTTAAGTTGACAGTGGGTTGCGCGAGGATAATTACATAAAATAGGGTGAAAGCTAGTGATGCATGGAAAAACTAACAAAAATATGTTATAGGTTCAAGAAAAATAAATAGATGCATAGACAAGAAGCTAAAAGAAAAATAATGTGAAAATAGAAAGTAATGAGCTAAAAAAGAGAGTAAGGCACCCACAAAAATCGTGAAATATGAGAAAGGGAGAATGAGTTGAAAAAGGATAGTCTTGGTAAAGGGAAAGTGTATATGATGCAGTGTCAAGGAGGGCCATTAGTCATTATGTTCCCAAAATATCATACCAAAGCCCATTAAACCTTTGTTACAAACTAACAAAGTCCTATGATGATCCTAATCCAAGTAGATAAAGGTCATAGTTATGAGTATGGGAAAAAAACATATGGTATTGAGTATGATATTTGAATATCTATTGTGATGGTGAGTGATTTTGTTTAGTCCCAATCATTGAATTTGAAAATATTATCATGAGTGGAATATGAGACTTCTTTTTATGAGGGCACTTGCATTACACTATTGAACTTAGACTAATTCAGTGATTGTTAATTATATGCAGTTACTATTCTTGTCATAGTTACACTGTCAGATGTATTGATATGCATTGGTGTGGTTGATAGTTATCTAATATGCATTGATGAGTAGTGCAGGTATATGTGCTTGGATTGGAGATGACATGTGCCATTAGATTGAAGTCTATGTGTTGGTGCACTGCTTATGTAGATTTAGTTTGTCGCTTGAGGACAAGCAACAATTTTAAGTTCAGTGTGATGATATGCTGCCAAAATACAACCCTTTTGATTCTTAAAACTTAAAATTTTGTATTTTCTCAAAGTGATGTTAGAAGGTTTGATGTGTTTTTGTACTTATTTTTTAAAATGACAGGATTTGGAAAGATTATGGGCTAAATGTGCAATTGCTGCAATTTTTGCTAATATACGAAGCTCTCTAAAAGCCAAGGAAGTTTCAATGAACCATAGAGTGGGTTTCTAAGTGAGATCTAGTGAAGGCCTAATTTTCTGAAGTTACATTTACGAACTATCCTACGAGCCATAGAATTATGTATGAAGCATAGATGAGGTTTCGTACCCTGAGGATCAGAAGTTAGGAATTTTCTTGAAAAGTCATTAGAAAAAACCCAAAATGGGCCATAAGTCTGAATACAACCTGTAGAAAGGTCTCATAGCAGTTGTACCCAGATTTGAAGAATGAAGTTCATGAAGCGTAGGTACGGGCCATCTAACTTAGTACAACCCATAACCCTACAAGTATTACCTGTCGAATCCAATTTTCCAATTTTATTTTGGACTTTTATTTTAAGTACTATAAATAGATTTTTTAGGTTATTTTCATAAGGGGACAAGAGAGAATGACCAGAAAATCTTAAGAGAAGTGCTTAGAAACACTTGGAGCATAACTTTGTGATTTTAACGATTAAGTTTCTCATGAAGAGTTTGGAATTTTTCTTTCTTAAATTCATCTTTGTAAGGGCTCAATTATATTATTCTATATCATGATTCTTGCATCAACAATGATTATGCATAGCCAAATCCAGAACTATGGTTATAGGAACGATGAAGAACTAACAAGGTAAAATTGAATAATTCATAATTCTTGAAAAGTGTGCATGCATGTATTAATTAATTCTCTTTGTTTTGATTGCTTTTTAATGGTAGCCAACGTTAAAACTCGCCTAGTTGTCACTGACTAGATTAATGTAGTAATGAATGGAAAAAGAGATTAACTAACAAGATTCAATCGATTTCTTCTCGTCTAGTCAATCAAACTTGATTAAAGGGAGGTTGTACTAGGAAAATAGGTAAGGGTTAGTAATGTCACACTACTGGATGGATCAAACCACTTACCAAAATTTACCTCTTGCCTGGATCAAAGGGTTTGGTAAATTTAAATTTCCATTCTGTATGCACCACGCTAGAAATGATTAGGGTTGTGTGGTAATACTAAGTTAGGGAATCATCAGTAACACAATATCCTAGTACTTTTCTCACTAATTTTATTACACTTGTGCTAGTTTAGGATTACTTTCTACAAATTATAAACCCCCCTCCCTTTCGGGAGATAAATAGGTTAATTAACCTGAATTGCTTGAAATTACTCTGAATCTACCATATTCCCTGCGGGTTCAACTCTAACCTTGGATAAATTACATATTTTGACAATGACTACTTTAAACTTCAAAAAGAAGGTGTAACTTAGGTGACATTATTTGGTCGCTTCTCTAACCATTATCCATATCACATGTTTCCTGTCCAAACTTCAAGACCTCAGACATCAGCCAGAGAAATCTCTCAAGGCATAAGGTTGGTACTAGAGGAGGTCATAGTACAGAGAGTGGTGGAGCCTGTGGAGGCCCATAGGCTAGTAATGGTCGTAGATTTTACTATGTCATCCCATGTAAAGCCAAGGCAAAGGCTTTTGATGTAGTTATCGTAGGTACGGTTCCAGTGTATCATTGTTTGACTTTAGTTTTATTTGATCTAGGATCTACTTATTCTTATGTGTTACCTATATTGATTTTGGTATTGATATGATGTGTGAGCCTCTTGTCAAGCCTATTTGTGTTTCGACCTCGATAGGTGAATCTTTAGTTGTGAATCAGGTATATCGAGGTTGTGTTGTAAATTTTATGGGGAGAGATACTCTTATTGACTTGATATTGTTGGATATAGTAGACTTTGAGGTAATTTTGGTGTGGACTGAAGCACCAAGCTCCTATCCTAAGGGTGTTATATCTTCTTGTCGATTGATGGAGAAGGGATGCTTAGCATATTTAGCTATGTTGGGCTTCTTCCTCAACAATCCCCATCATTAAAGGACATTATGGTTGCTAGAGAGTTTATGGACGTATTCCTTAGTGACTTACTTAGTGTTCCTCTGGATTGTGATATTGACTTTGTTATCGATGTGGACTGAGCACTAAGCCCATATCCATCACTCCTTATAGGATGGATCCTCTTGAGTTGAAGGATTTGAAGGAACATTTAGAGGTTTTACTGAAGAAAGAGTTTATTCATCCAAGTGTATCTCCCTGGGATGTTCTTGTCTTATTATTAAAGAAAAAGGTTGGAACTATGTGCATGTGTATTAACTATCGTCAGGTTACCAAAATGACCATGAAAAAAAATATTTTTCCTTGCATTAATGATCTTTTTTACCAGTTGCAAGGTGGCTCGATATTCCCCAAGATTGATTTGAAGTCTGGTTATCATCAGTTGAGGGTTCAAGAGTCTGATATCTTGGAGATAGCTTTTAGGACACTTTATGGGCATTATGGGTTCGTGATTATGCCCTTTGAGTTGATTAATGCCTTAATTGCTTTTATGGAGTTGATGAACCAAGTGTTCAAGCCCTATTAGGACATTTTTGTGATTGTGTTCATAGACGTTTGATATCGCCAAAGCTACACCTCCTTTTTTAGGCTAAAACAGTCGTTCTCAAGATATAGAACCTAACCAAGGTTAGGGTCGAAACCAAGGGAATATGGAAGACTTGGAAGTATTCAATTATGCAATTTGGGTTTATTAACTAACTTATCTCCGCAAAGGGGGGAGGGGGTTAAAATGACAAGTAAAGAGTAATTCTAACTAATGTAAAGGTTTAATCAATATGGAGAGAAACAAGGGTATTGCATTCCCCATGATTCCCTTAGTATCACAGGTAAGTTAAGTTCACCAAACCCTTTGGCCCAGGTGAAAGGATGAATTTCAATATGTTACTTGGTCCAACCTCGCAAAGTGACATTACTAACCTTTATCTATTGTCCTAATACAACCTCCCCTTGGCCCAGTTCAGTTGATTAGACGAGAAACATCGATCTAATCCTATTAACTAATTCTTTTCCTATTCATTACTATTTTGGTCTAGTTAGCAACACTAGGGAGGTTTTAATGTTGGCCACCACTACAAAACATGCAAAATGAAGAGAATTAATTAATACATGCTTGCAGACTTTTCAAGAATTACAAATTATCTAGTTTACCTTGTTAGTTTTTCATGGTTCTAACAACCCTAGTTGTGGATTTAACTACTCACAATTTATTTAAATGTAAGACTCATGAATTTGAATAACATGATAGAGTGCTTACACAATTGAATTAAGCATAAGAAAATCCAAAGCTTCAATGAGAATCACAAGATTGTAATTGGAAGATGAACTTAAAGTATACAAGTGCTTTATCAAACTCTCCAATATTTTTCTCTACTATATCTCACTGCTTCTCCTAAGAAAAATAACCTAAAAAGCTATTTATAATGTTTAAAATGCAAATCCGAAACAAAATAGGATAATTAGGTTAGCATGCTCCACGAGGTACTCTACGGGCCATAAAGTGATTTATGGCTCGTAGCTGGGGTTTCGTACTTTGTTGCTTTAGTTCTGAACTTGGATTTTACAATACCCCTCTATGCTCCATAAAAGGTACTACGACTCTTAGGGGAGGTTTCGCCTGATGAAACTTCAGAAAGTCCTCCTTTTTTTATCCTGAGGGTACGAGACTTGGTCTATGACTCGTAAAGTGTTCCATGACCTGTTTACATGTTCATAAACAAAACTTTAGAAATCTACCCCTCACAAGAATTCTACATAAAACCTCATTAACAGCCTATAGAATACACTTTGGCCCGTAAACGGTCTCATGGATACTCAAATTAACAACTTCGGCATATTTTGCCAAAAATCAATACCAACCCTGAATCCTACAAAAAAAATTCAAAACACATCAAACCCACCGACATCTCATTGAGGCATCAAAAGTATTATATTTTAATAGCACATTAACACCCTCAACATAAAATTATTTTTTATCTTCTAGCGACAGACTCAATCTATATTAGTAGCACGATAAAACACAGACTTCAACCTAATGTCGTACATCACATCAAACTTAAGTATAGATACCCACACCAACTTTTCAAAACACAATTAGATAGCTAAACAATAAACTAATACAGACTAAAGAATGTGACAATACAACCATGACAAGCGAGTAACGACTAACAATCTATAATCATTGAATAAGTCCAATGTTAACAATGTAATGTAAGTGCCCTCACTAAATGAAGTCACATATCTTCACTCTCAATGATGCTTCGATGTATAATCTCAAGACTATGCAAAATCATTCACTCTCACAAAAGATATTCATGTATCTTGGTCAATACCATATGTTTGCCCCTATAATCATGACTAGGACCTCTGGCTACTTGGATTAGAATCACTTTAGGACTTTTCAGGCTTGTAATGTAGGCTTAGAGTTCTTTGGTATGATGTTTTAGGAAGATAATGAATAAAGTCCCTCCTTGGCACTGTGTTTTTCTACACTTTCTCCTTACCAACACTATTACTTTCATTCCATTCTCCCTTTTCTCTTATTTCAAGCTTTTCTGGGTGCTTTCTTTTCATTTTTTTAGCGTTTTGCCTTGTATGTGCACTTTTCATTTTTCTTTCTTGTTCATAACTAAGGCATCATATATTTTGCTTGCACCCAGTACATATTTTTACTCCTTTTCTATGTATTACTAACTTTTCCCCTCATTTTTTATTTTACCCTTACACTAGTCACCCTCAACTTAGGATTTTGGATTGAGTAGAGATGCACATTATCCAACCTGGGAACTAGGGCTATATTTTGTAGGCACCTTCAACATAGGTTATTTTCCCTAGTCAAGGTGCATAATGTTTAAGGAAGGATCACAACCAATTTTTGGATTTTACAACTTATAACGCTAGGTCATTTAGGTTTTTACAAAGAAGAGATACATGTCATGCTCAAATATTAGGATCAAGGGATATTCTGCACATTTGCTTAGTCATTTAGGCTAAGTGGACTATTTTAAAACAATGGCCTAAGATCATTTACTGACCAACTAACTAGAGTGCAAATCAGAGTACCAAGACAATTTCTGAATTGAAATGCAATCATGAATTAGCAAATTAAGCTGACACTCATTTGACACCGATTATACTATCAACACAGACTCTCAGATCATCCTTTTTATCTCAATTTATCCTCATTGATCATAACGATCACTATCAACACACTTAAACATGCATGATTCCTATTTACACTAACTAATAAAAAATTTGGTGGGTGCTACGATCCAAAATAGGGCCTCGACGTACAATCAAGCCTACTTATCGTTACACATCGTTGATCGCGGAAGCATGTAAAAAGGCATAAAGTAAGAATAAGAGGCAAGGGACTAAGGGATAGCTTGCAAAATATCACCATCAAGAGATAACGAGTCTAAGCTCAAATCATAGATACATAACTTGTCCAACAAACACCTCTAAATACATAGATAAGAATGGGGTCCAAGACAAGGTAATCGTGCTTACCCTCATAGTAAAAAAAATATAAAGTAAAGTGTCTCAATGCAAGATAATATAATATAGATTAAAGTCCCCAAAATAAAGTACTCATCAACTAGCTTGAGTAGCACCAAACTAGCCACGTGGAGGAGAAGGAGGATCAACTTGGTCTTCGATCCCTACATGCTGATATCATATAGGCAAGAGTATGCATTAGTACATTTGGATGTACTAAGTATGTAGGATGCAATGCAACAATAAGTAGGCATCATAGTTAAAATGCATAATATTAAGCAATAGCCATAATATGCCAACATGACATGTATGTTCAATGCTTAATTAAAACATGCTCAAGTAAACTATGATCATGTAGGATATCATATGTGAAGAAGAGACCAAGCTAGTTGTTGAAGGTATAAACCCCTTGGTGGTTGTGTGGTATAAACCCCTCACATGGTTGATGGTAATCACACCTTACCAACACAGTGACGAAGTATAAACCCCTCGTACCATTGATGAGTATAAACCCCCAACATGGTTATCCGGGCTCTTGTCCCTGCAGATCGGGTATAGTCTAATGCAAAACTTTATATAACATTTATCATAGTCTCTATGGAACATTTCATATACGAAAAATCATATACATAAGCTTATTTCATCATCATAACATCATTCATATCATATCTCATGCTTTGGACCTTTAATTCCTCAAGAAACCACATCCAGACATTTTATCAAACACTTTGAGGGTGTGAAATGAGGGTAAAAGACCAAGCAATTTAGAGATGAAATCATCCAAGAAAATATGTTGTAAAACCATCAATCAACACCTTGCAACACCCCCAAGATATTAACATCAAAACTCCTCATCAAATCAAATATTAGATCCAAGATTTTTAGAGCTCAAAACATGCTAAAAACAATCATACTTTCATGAACTAAAATCACTATGTAGTAAATTTCTCAATATACAAGACCCACATGTAAAATCAACTTTAAATCATGACATATTAGTAAAAAGGAGACTTAGGCACCATAGGTGAAAGGACCCAATGGTTCAACACCACATACCTTAGCTTTGGAGAACCCTTGAAAGAGATTGAAGATGGAGACTTGAAGGTTGAATGAAATCCTTTAAGAAATCCTTAAGATTGGTCTTGAGTTTGGGACTTGAATACAATGACAACGAACAAAGAACATTACCCCAATGCCTCAAAGGCTCCCGCCCATTATGGGTTAAGGGGGTCGAATGTACGCAGCCACCCCTATGTTTAAAAACATAGCGCAACTATTTCCAGATGACCCATGATGAGCGTTAAAAGTTGCATTGACTAACTGCTACTTCACAATTGAAAGAAGTGCAGACAGTTTAAAAAGTCATTTTGATTTATTCTCTCATACCCCAAAGCCAAAAAATAGTAAATCTTTGGCTCCATCAGAGATTGATGGAAAAAGTTTGGGACTTGAATATAGGGTGAAATATGAGTCTAAATGTTTGAGAGGATATTGGGGAATGTTAAGGATGATATGACGATGAAATAAAGTTAAGTATATGTATTTTCAAGTGTAGGAACCCTTAGGCCCAATACTTATACCTCTTGGACCGAAATAATTAAAATAGGAACCAAAAATAACAGGGGCGCATCATGGAGGCAACGTGAAAACCCCACTAGAATCTGTATTTTCTGCACAAATTAGTTCTACAAAAATGGGCATAAATACTTCATCCAAACTCGGAATGAGGTGAAACCAAGTGCGTTGGAAAGGTAATTCAAAATCCTTTAATTAGGTATGTCATAAGCCACCCAGTTATTTGTGTGCTAAGAGATATGCCCCTTCAAATTCAACACTTCTAAATCACATTTTTTGCGATTCTTAGATTTTCATATAGTTGCTCTATAATTCGGATTAGACCAATTTCCCACTCAATTTGACCCCTTGAATAAGAATATGAAGTTAGATTTTTGAAATGACAAATGGATTTTTAGATATATGAAAATCACAATTTTGGGTACTTCCAAGGCACACATTTGGGCACTTTTCGGGGTCGTTACAATATCTCCCCCTTGGGAACATTCATTCCCAAATGTAAAACAAGCATACAAGACAAGAGTGATAATCAACAAGTCAGCCCCAACAAGAATGCAACATTACATTAAAAACACTATTTTTTCAAAATCTCAACATAAGTGTAAAATCATCATAAACTTGCCAACTTAAACATGAATGCACATGAATGCCATAGGGGCTGAAACATAGGACTTCAAATCATAGAAAGGATTTGGCATGTCATCATAAGCTTGAATAGAGTGAAAGAGATATGGATATCGCTTCTCTAAGTCAGCACCGGCTCTCCGAGAAACACATACGAACAGACAACTCTTCCAAAGGGCTTTGAAGAATACTTCATCATTATCTATCAATAAATTTCTCCACTCATCCATCCAACAGCTCCATCGGAACCTCTTTCTAAGCCAACTTATCCTCCACCTCACCTACAACTCTAAAGAGTTCTATAGAAGGGTAACCAACACATCCCCTTGATCAAGAACCATGACAAATTGGATAAGCCATACCCCTACCGTAGGCAATTCCCAAACTTATGCAACTTAACTAACCTTCCTCTACACTCTATAAGGACTTATAATCCTTAACTCAATTATCAAACTTAAATACACCTAACCCACTTGGTACCATAACCACCATCTCCCCCTTGAGAGACAACCTCCACTCTATCACCTTCTTACCCAAAACATTCATCTCTAATAAGGTGGAATTAAGGCCTTACCTAATTTAGACCTCTTAACCCAAGAGGATTTTGAACCAACAAGAACACTATACTACCATTCTCGACTTCATTCAACCTAACTTCCAACCTAACCAACCGATGGACCCCACTCTTTTTTGCCACCATTATCCACATATGCTAGGCTACCCATAGGCACCCTACTTAGAGCAGCCACCACAACATTAGCCTTACTGGGGAAATAATGCACACTCATATCATAATTCTTAAGGAGTTTTAACCACCATCTTGTTACCCAATATTTACACTAATCATATTTAGCAAACAATCTTTCTTCCTCCAAGACTTGCAACACTAACCCTAAATGATTCACAAACTCTAAGGAAATCAATACGTCATTACTAGAGACCACAACATACATACCAATGTAGGCTTTCAAGACCATATTCATGAAACCCATATACCGATGCATAAGACAACCAAACAACTCCACTAATATTCACAATGCTCACTTCTAGTCAGAAACTTACACTTAGGGATATCACCTACCCTCATCCTAACTTGGGGACACCGAACCAAAGATCTATCTTAGAGAAATGACTAACCCATCATTGTTGACTAAATAGGTCTACCATCCTTACCCATTATATTACAACCTTACGGGTTGTACACTCATTATGCAAGTAGCCCAAACTACCCCAAGGCCCTCAACAAAACAAGCTTAGTCATCATCCTTCAAGAATACTTATAATATGCATGTACATACTTTCAAGGGGGTAATAGTCATTTTCCAAATGATTTTAATACATAATTGCGCTTAAAAGACAAACACCATTTATAATAATTTATACTTAGGTTCAAAACCCAAAATCGTAATTTCATAGTCATAATACTCATGGATAGGAATAGCCCATTCATATACAAATGGTGCAAGCACCCAAAATGATTAAAGAGCCAAAATCAAAGACATATATGTGATCAGAAGATTGTCATAACCAACCTTTTATCAAAATCATACCATAAAATGAAAATGGGCTCACCATAACATTTAGAATAATTCGTGTACATAAATGCATATGCTATGAACAATGAGGAAATGGCATGGGTAATTAAGACTCCATTTAACAATCAACATTTATAGTATGAAGTTGAAAAGAAAACATATTTAATTCTATATTTAAATCTATAGTGTAATCTCTCATGCATAAATAATTTCAAAAGAGGAACATGCATACTTATAACTTCATAAACCCAAAGTGAATCCTCATATAATGCCTTAAATCACATTCAAATCATCAAATAAACACTGCCCATACATCAATAGAATTTTAGGAATCATAATATTCAAACCCCAAATTAAAATAGTACAATCCATATAGGTTTTCTTGAAAAACGTTTCAGGTCTCCTTGATTGAAAGGGGTCAATGATCAACCCTCATACACATGAATCCTACTAGCACCAAGGAATAACACAAGAAATAGCAACTCTTGGACCTACGAAATCACCCTACTCAAAATATCGATCACAACATGGCCTTACATAGGGTCAACTAAGTCATGGGAGCAAGAATAGAAGAGAACCTACTCACAATCTCTGGTAATAGCCCATTAAACCCAAGAGACTCCTAATATCCGATGAAGTCAAAGGTCTAGTCTAATCTCTAATCACCTTCGTCTTACTAAGATCCACCTTAATGCCATTACTCGGTACTACACAACATAGGAAGGCAACCTCTTACTACCAAAATTCCCATCTCTCCTACTATCACCCAACTTTCTTACTTAAACTTGTAGTACTATCCTCAAATGACTCACATGCATTACCTCCTTAGGGAGCAAACCATATTATCATCACTAAAACCACCATAAAGCTATTAGAGTAGGGTTCATCCCTACAGTGTGACATTACTAACCCTTACCTATTATCCCAGTACAACCTCCCCTTGGCCCAGTTCGGTTGATTAGACGAGAAACATCAATCGAAACCTATTAATTAATATCTTTTTGCTAATTCATTACTACCTTGATCCACTCAATAATACTAGGCGAGTTCTAATTTTGGTGAACACTAGAAAACATGCAAAATGAAGCGAATTAATTAATACATGCATGAAATTTTTTTAAGAATTACAAATTATCCAATTTTACCTTGTTAGTTCTTCATGGTTCCACAACTCTATTTGTGGATTTAGCTACTTATGATTTATCTAAATGCAATACTGATGAATTTGAATAACATAATAGGGTACATACACAATTGAATTAAGCACAATATAATCCAAATCTTCAATAAGAATCATAAGATTGTAAGTAGAAGATGAAATTAAAGTACACAAGTGTTTTCTCAAACTCTCCAATTTTTTTTCCTATTGTATCTCGCTTCTTCTCCTAAGAAAAATAACTTAAAAACGTAATTGATAATATTTAAAATACAAATCTTAAACAAATAGGATAATTGGGTTGGCACGCTCCATGAGGTACTCAATGGGCCGTAAAGTAATTTACAGCTCACAGTCAAGCATTCAGATTTTGTTGCTTCAATTATGGACATTGTTTCTACAACACCATTCTATGGCCCATAAAAGGTTCTATGGCCTATAGTGGGGGTTTCATCTGATAAAACTTCAAAAATTCCTCCTTCTCTGATCCTCAATGTACGAGACTTGGTCTACCATTGTAAAGTGTTCCATGACCCATCTACATGTTCATAAACCAAACTTTAGAAATATTCCCCTTACTAGAATTCCACATGAAACTCCTTCGTGGCTCATAGAATACATTACGTCCTGTAAAGGGTCTCGTGTAGCCTCAAAATCAGCAACTTCTGTATATTTTACCTAAAATCAATGCCAACCTTAAAACCCTATAAAACAAATACAAAAACCCATCAAACCTACTAACATCACTTTGAGAACACATAAAATTCCAAGTTTTCAAAATCAAAAGTGTTGTATTTTGATAGAACATCAACATTATCTTGTTATATTCCAAGAGTGAGGCCAAACATGTTCACTACTTGAGGGTCGTACTTCAAAGATTAAGAGAAAAAAAGTTGTATGCAGAGTTCTCAAAATATGATTTTGGCTTGAGTCAGTTGCATTCCTATAGCATATGTGACAAAGGATGGTATTATGGTTAATCCAACCAAAGTGACAATTATTCGTGAATAGGCTAGGCCTATTTTAACTATTGAGATTCACCGTTATTGGGTTGGTAAAGTATTATTGATGTTTTGTTCAGGGATTTTCCTCTATAGAAACCCCATTAACTAGGTTGACTCAGAAGGCTATTGCTTTTCGGTGATCAAATGATTATGAGGCAAGCTTCTAAAAGATCAAGAATTTGTTGACTTCAATACTCATACTTGCCTTACTCGAGGATGGAATTCCTTTTGCAGTGTATTATGATGTACTTGGTATGGGTTTGGGTGGTGCATTGATATAAAAGAGGGAGGGGACCGCATATGCCACTAGACAACTGAAGGTCCCTAAAAAGAACAAACTTACCCATGATTCAGAGTTCCTTGTGGCCGTGTTTGTGTTCAAATTGTGGAAACATTATCTTTATGGCGTGCAATGTGAGATCTTTACCAATAATGGAGTCTCAAATAAATCCTTTCTCAACCTAATTTGAATATGAATGACGTAGGTGGTTGAAGTTACTTAAGGACTATGATATCTCTATTTTTATCACCTCAAGAAGGCTAATATTGTGGTTGATGCTTTGAATCTGAATGTTACTAGTATGGGGAGTTTGCATTCTTATGGGCTGAGGAGAGGCCCTTAGATTTGGAGGTTCAGACGCCTTCTAGATAGATAGTTTATCTGGATGTTTCTCCTCCTAAAAGTATTTTAACCTTTGTTGAGGCTAAATCCTTGTTGCTTGACAAGATATAAGGTCATCACTTTGAGGATTCCAAATTGTGCTTAATTCATGACAAAGTATTGAAAGGTGATACCAAGGTAGTTATCCTTGATTCTGATGGTATTTTTAGGATAAATGGTAGAGTTTGTGTGCCTAAGGTTAGGGATTGGGTTGAGGTTGATATTAGAATAGACGCATTATGCTAGATATTCCATCCATCCGAGTGTGGACAAGATGTACAATGACCTAAAATAACATTATTGGTGGTTCAGTATAATGAGAGACATACCGGAGTTCATGACCAAGTGTTGGAATTACCAACAGGTAAAGTATGAACATGAAAAGCCTGGTGGATCGATGTCAAGGATGCCCACTCCTTCATTCCTGAGTGGAAATAGGAAAGGGTAACTGTAGATTTTGTTATAGGTTTGCCCATGGCCTTAAGCATGTTTGACTCAGTTTGGGTGGTCATTGATCCTTTGACCAAGTTGACTTACTTCTTACCATGATGTCTAGCTATAGCAGGGAGTAGTTAACTAGGTTGTACATCCGAGATAGTCAGACTGTATAGAGTGCTAGTGTCTATAGCATTAGATAGAGGGTCACTGTTTACCTCCTATTTTTGGTGGGCTCTATAGTGTAGTTTAGGTACTAGATGGATTTGAGTTCAGCTGTTCACTCTCAGACTGGCAAACAGTTCAAATGCATCATTCAATTGTTAGAGGACATGCTAAAGGACTATGTGACTAATTCTAGGGCCTGATAGGACAAATACTTACCATTAGCAGAGTTTCCATATAACAATAGTTATCATTCCAGCATCTAAGTGGCACCATTTAAGGCATTGTATGGCCAAAGGTGTAGATTACAGATTGGATGGTTCAATTCTTGTTCAGCTGAGGTTTTGGATGTTGATTTGCTTCAGGATGCCATGGACTGGGTCTGGTCGATTCATAGTAGACTTTTGACAGCTCAAAGTCTCTAGAAGAGTTATATTGATCGGACGAGTAGTCATTTTGAGTTCTCTGTTGGTGACCATATGTGGTTGAATGTTTCACCCATGAAGGGTATGATGAGATTCGCAAAAAAGGGCAAGCTCAGTCCTAGATTCATTGGCCCATTTGTGATTTGAGGATGGTTGGTGGGGTGGCCTATGAGTTGGCCTTACCACCGAAATTGTCATCTATTTATCTTGTTTTTCATGTTTCTATGCTCCACTGGTACATTTCTGATTAGTCTTATGTGATCTTTTATGACTCCGTTGAGTTGGGTTCAGATTTGATCTTTGAGGAGGACCCTATAGCTATATTAGATAGGTAGGTTCGGCGATTGAGATCCAATGTTATACCTTCTGTAAAGTTTCAGTGGCGACAATGTTCCATGGATGAGATTCTTGGGGAGTTGGAGTACGAGATGTGGGCTAGATATCCTAGCCTTTTTGAGGCTTTAGGTACTCCCCTTTATTTCTGTCACACCCCAATTTTTTCCCACGTGAGTTTTGAAAAATAGAATTTTTTCAATAAATGTGACTATTTTGAAAAGGAATTGTTTATTATTCAGTCACCACTTGGAATTGGGTTTTGGTGTTCCAAGTCACCCTCCTTTTTTCATTCCTAATCAAAAGTAAATTACTCTTTATTTTTTATTGATCTGTGAACTAGAAATATGGGTAAGGAATTTTATTGATCGAGGGGAAGCTGTTAGGCGCCCCTCAAGTCCTGCTTTATTGATTTATATATGGTTTAAGCTAATTTTGAAAATAATATTCTCTTGGTTTTACAAAATTTTATTTACCTACCTTCTTCAACTTATTTGAAATTCAGATTTTAAAAAAAGGTCATATTTATTGGTTTTGGTGTATATAGCAGCGCTTTCCAACCTTGCCACGAATTAATTATCACTTTTTAGATTTCAAAAGAAAGCTTATGTAATAATATTTGAGTCCTAATGTTTGCCTATTATTAATTATCAACCTTATCATGCTCTTAAATTCAATTTAAAGAAATTTAATTACAAAAATCATTCAAAATGCGGATTGTTTTTACAAAGTCCAAAACCTTTAATGTTTTTAGCCATTATCACTTACGAAAAGCATGATTTAACAATTCAATATTAGTTACATGGATCAACATAAAATTGTGAATAGTATTTTAAAAAAGATCATTACTCAAATGAGATGTAAAAAGGTTACAAAGTTTTCAGTTTTTTTAATTTTATGGTTTTTTATCAGAAAAAGTGAGTACGATATTAGTAAGAACACCCTAATGCATTTTATATAAGTTTTAGATATTTTGCATGTTAGGAATTTTTGAACACCTAAAATTTTCCTTTTTATTTTAGTCATAATAATTAATAGAAAAACCTAGAAACTCAAAGAAACATTTTACACAATGAATAGTTGTCATTAATTATTTTTGACATTTCAATTTATTAAATGCACATATCATCATAAAAAAATTAAAATATAAAATAAGAATAATTGAACAGTATATTTACTTACGCATGAAACAAATTGTGGGTTATTTAAACATAAAATAAATTACATGTTGTTATAATAATTTTACATTATGTTAAACAGTATAAAAGACAGGGACATGAAGTTGACATGAAAGATTTGAACATACATACTTCATATTACCACATCAAAGAATATTAATGGGTAAACACAAATAAAATCTTATGACTCCAATGTATCGCAATCACATTAAACTACACGAGAAATATTAAGTTTTACCTCTTGTGAAAATTAACTTACAAAGAATAGGTCACAATCCAGATTCACAAACTCGAAATCCCGAAAGCAAACCTCAAACTCGACTTTTGTTTTTTCTAATTGTGTTTTTGAGAGTTTTTGTTTTTGTGTATGTGAAAAGAAAAATGTAGTGGTGATTTTTTCTTTTTTCAGCCGTTTTTTTTTTTTTTTTTGTAAGTGTGTGTTGTTTTGAATCTGTAGAATGTTAGTGTATATGAATGTGTGTGTGCCTGTGTTGTGTATAGTGTTCTGGTATATATGTAGTAGTGTAGGTGTGGGTTGTGAATTTATGGAAGTGAGGGATAATAGAGGAAATGGGAGTGAAGATTAGGGAGAGATGTGGGGTGTGCAGATGTGTGTAGGTAGTTTTAAGGATTATTTTAATTTTTCTTTTTATTCATTTTTTGCTTGGTTTTTGTTTTGAAAAGAAAAATAAAATATTAGAAAACTATTTGAAATTTAAAATATATATAGAAAAATTAACTAACTAAAACTAAAATATAATTAAGAAAATACTAACAATACTATATTATTTATTAGAATCAAAATTAAAAGAAAACATATATTTTTAGAAAATTTCTCTTCTTTAAAACAAAATTTACACTAAAATGTGACTCGATTTTTGTAGTTTTCAAATTATTTTAAATAAAGTTATTATAAATAAAATAAAAATAAAAATATGCAATTTAGATTCAAAAAGTAAATATTTAAATACTAAAAGGCACATAACTTAGATTTGGTCAAAAATTAGGTGCTCACATCTTTATGTTCGAGCACGAACATTATTTTTAGTAGTGAAAGATGCAATGACTTGATCGGTCATTTGTTTACTCTATTTGTGAAAATTATCATTTTACCTTTTCATAAGTTGCTTTGGGCCTATTTTGAACTATTTGAATAGTTGAAACTAATATCCTGTGTTTTTAAAGTTAAAAATATGAGTTTGGGCATTTTTGAAAGCTTAGTTATTGAAAAAGTGAACTTTTGTGTCATTTTGAGTCTCGAGGGTTGAATCAGAGATCCGTCGATTCCATTAGCTTTGGAATGTTAAAACTGAACTATAACAAGTTACAGAACTGTATTCGTAATTAAATTGAGATTTTTAGGCCTAAAGTTGTAATTTTAGTTATTTTTGGAACTAAAGTACGACTTCGGTCAACATTCAAAGTTCAAAAGCTCGAATTGGAAGTCCGACAGTACTACTAGTTTCGAATGATGAAACTAATGCTTAACATGGCCTTGTTATAATTTTTAGTGTTTCCAAGGACAGATTTGGTATTTTGAATTGTAAACTAGTTTTATCAACTTGCATTGATAAATATATCGTGGAGACCTTGAAATTGATTACTGATGATTGTGTTAAGTCCAGATCGTTGTTTCTAGTAAGGATGAATATAAAATTTGTGTGATTCTAATTCTGGATGAGTTTCGAGGATCCGTTCCGAGTAGCGAATTGGACTTGTTTTTGCTGGTTTTGTTGATATCTGGTGCAGGTGTCCTAGACCTCGCATTCGCGCCTATCTCCATCCATTCGCGGAGGTTAAACCTCCTTTGGCCTCTATGTTCATGGAGAGTTAATTTAGTTTAAACCACCCCATTCACAAAGGCCTGTCCATTATAGTGGAGAGGTCCTTTTACCTGGATAGTTTTACACTCGGAAGACACCATTTTTGTTCCATTTTCAAACTTATCAAGGTTTTTGGGAGATTTTGAGAAGAGTTTTTTGAAGATTTAACTTGGGGAAGTATTTCTAATGCTAATTTAAGTATTTTTCATAAGTTTTATCATGATTTTGTCTTAATATATCATGATTTTGATTGTCCAAAATTGAAGATTTTTAGACTGTGATTTTCAAACTTTATATGTTACTTTCCCATTCAATTTATCCTTGATTTTAATGGAATTTTCAGCCACAGACTTCATTTTTTGCGTGGAGCTGGATTTTAAAGTTAGTTTTCAAATTAGCAAATTTTAAATTTTAGCCCTAAATTAACGATTTTGCCTCTAAGACTAATTCGTGCTAATATGTGTATCAAAATGTACCTCTTGACGTGTAGTAGCTATTTTTGATAGCTTTTGATCATTTCGGGAATGGTTTGCATCACGACCTAAGCCTAAGGCATAGATATGACATGACGAATGAAAAACCAAAGGGACCCAAACAAGCCTCTTAGCATATTAATCACACATCCTTGGTCGCGAAAGCAAAATAATAACAACAAGAGATATATAAAAAAGGGGGAGGGGAAGGGGGGAATAGGACTAAGGGAAGTCTTTGATAATCATGAAAGCATCAAGGAGTCAAGCTCATAGCACAAGTACATCATAATATCCAACAACAACTCTAACATAGAATTGAGTGGGACCAAGACACTTTCCGGGCTCACCCTTATAGTAACAAGTGTTCAACATAAAGAAATATCAAATAGTAAGAGCAGCATAGATAGTGTCCTCAGACTTGAGGACTCACCAAAGCTTATCTTTCGAAGTACCGAACTAACCACGTGGAGGATGATCAGAAGATGCTCCGATCCTTACATGGTAATATCATGTAGCCATAGAGTGTGCGTTAGTACGTTCAATTGTACTAAGTATGTGGGATGCAATGCAACAAGACATAAGTCAATATAGTCAAAATGCATAATCATAAGCAACGTGTTAGGACCCGTAAGATACTTTAAACCTCGAACGTCCTTAATTGGTTCGATTTAATAAAGTTTGGGACCGAATACAACATTTCTTCTAAGTTGGGTCTTAAGGATAAAATTGATGTGGGGTCAAGTTGTGTGTGAGCTTGTGATTGGCCCAAGTGGTACAAGTGTGCCTATAAATACATGTATATCTTTACAAGATCAACACATCTTATACTTAGAAAAACTTAGCAAAAAAATTGTTGAACACAAGAAACCACCTCTCGGGTTTGCTACAATAGTTTCCAAGAAATTCTATTTTTTCGTGTTTTCGATTATTTGATGCTTCAAGCTCGGTATATTGAAGCCCCTAAGTAGCGTGGTGGCGTTGGTCCGTCAAGAAAACGCGTAGTTTGCCGGTTACGAAAGATTGAGTTGTAGTAGAGGATTTCAAGGTATGTTAATTTTTATCTTTGTTTGTGTTAATTAAAGGTTATGAAGGTGTTAGGAAGGTGTTAGAATGAAGGTACAATGCAAAAATTGGATTGGTAGTTAACGGAATTACGAATTTCGAACTTGTGGTCGAATTGGAAATGGAATTTGTATATGATTGTATATTGAATTGTTGTCATGTATTTGTGTTTCTTTGGAATGGAAATAGTTTTTATGGGGTAAAAGAAGTGTTAGAAAATGATTCAAATAATTATGTGAACGTTAGCTTAAATTGG
>JAOTQJ010085597.1:0-12317 GCA_025642045.1 Solanum sejunctum
TCATAGTATTTAAGAAGTTCTAACCATCTTCTTTGCCTCAAGTTGAGATCTTTTTGAGTGAAGACATATTGGAGGCTCTTGTGATCGATGAACATATCAACATGCACCCCCATACAAGTAGTGACGCCAAATCTTTAATGCGAACACAAGGGCTGCTAATTCTAGATCATGGGTAGGGTAGTTCCTTTCATGTACCATGAGTTGTCTAGAAGCATAATCTATGACCTTACCATTTTGCATCAACACACAACACAAACCCACCCAAAAAGCGTCAAAATACACCACAAATCCCTCAAGCCTAACTGGTAGTGACAATATAGGAGTGGACACAAGCTTTGTCTTTCAATGCTTGGAATCTCCTCTCACACTCATCGGTCTAAACAAACTTAACCTTATTTTGAGTCACTTTTGTCATAAGTAAGCAATGGAGGAGAACCTATTCACAAACCTTCGATAATAAACTGCTAGGCCCAAGAAGTTCCAAATATCCGATAGGGTCAATGGTCTAGGCCAATTTCAAATCACATCGATCTTCTTAGGATCCACGTTAATACCATCCCCCTACATCACATGACCCAATAATGCAACCTCCTTCAACAAAATTTACATTTTGCATAGTTGGCATACAATTCCTCCTCTCTCAATCTTTGCTACACAACCCTCAAATGCCCCATTTGCTCCTCCCTAGTATGTGAATAGATCAAAAATATCATCTATGAAGACCACAATGAAGGAGTCAATGTAAGGTTTGAAGACCCTATTCATTAGATCCATGAAGATGGCTGGTGCATTGGTCAACCCAAAAGACATCACCAAAAATTCATAATTCCCATATCTAGTACAGAAGGTTGTCTTGAGAATGTCATACTCCCTCACCCTCACTTGATGATACCCGGGCCGAAGATCAATCTTAGAGAAATGGCTAGCTCCTTGCACTTAGTCAAACAAATCATCAATCCTTGGAAGAGGATACCTATTCTTGATTGTGACCCTATTGAGTTGCCGGTAGTCAATACATATCCTAAGGGACCTATCCTTCTTCTTTACAAACAACACTGGCGCACCCCCAAGGTGATTGGCTAGGTCTAATAAATCCCTTCTCCAACCAATCCTTCAATTGTTCCTTTAACTCCTTTGACTCTGTCTGGGCTATATGGTAAGGAGGAATGGAGATAGGATAAGTATCGGGGAGGAGGTCTATACCAAAATCTATTTCCCTTTCGAAAGAAACACTGAGAAGGTCATTTGGGAAGACATCAAGGAACTCATTTACAACCGAAACTGACTCTATAGAAGGGGCTTTAGACTCCACATCCCTAACCCTCATAAGATGGTAAAGATACCCCTTAGAGATCAATTTACGGGCTTTATTGCAAGAAATGAGTCTACCTTTGACCACCACATCTTGACTCTCCCACTCAAGGACGGATCATTAGGGAATTCAAACTTGACCTTATGGGTTCTACAATCAATAGAAGCATAGTAGTCATGCAACCAATCCATCCCAAAAATGACATCAAAATCCACCATGTCCAGTTCAACAAGATCACAAGGCAATAACTTATGGAAAATGCAAATACAACAACTTCTATAAACCTTCCTAGAAACTATAGAGGCACCAATATGAGTAGACACTTTATATGACTCATGCAATGACTTGGGGTCAATATGGGACTTTTGGGCAACAAAGAGGGTAACAAAAGAAAGAGTGGCACCCGGATCAATCAAAGCATATACATCAAAGTCAAAGATTTTCAACATGCTGGTAACAACATCGGGAACCTCACCAATCCCTTGCCTCCCATGTAGTGCATAAAACTGATTATGCCATGGTGCACCACCTTGAGCAGCACCTCTACCCAATGGAACCATATTTGCACCCCGACCGTTGCCATAATTTCTTCGATAGTCCACTTTTTTATGACCAAGCTCCCCACAATCAAAGCATTCATTGAAACCCTTCAAACACGGGCCCCTATGACTCTTTCCATATTTAAGACACACATCAATGGGAGCGACGCCACCAATACCTTGAGGCCTAGGGAAGTCATTAGCAAACCCCCTATTAGTAGGATGAGAAGACCCTTGGCCTTAATGGAACTGGCCACCCCTTTGGAACTTACCCCCAAGACAGGCCCTCTTGGACTCATGCTCCCTTCTCTTCCTCAACCTTTCCTCCTCCATTTGCTCGGCATATGTCATTAACCGAGACAAGTCCATATTAATAACTAGCAAAGTGGACCGGCATTGTTCACTCACCAAGTCGGAGACCCCCATCACAAATTTGATCATCCTAAAACTAGGATCAACCACCAAATGAGGAGCATAATTGAAAGTTTATTAAACTTGAGGGCATATTCTCTTACACATATAACACCTTGTTTCAAGTTAATGAACTCTACCAACTTAGCTTCCCTAATCTGAAAAAGGAAAACTGATTAAGGAAAGCCAATTTGAACTCTTACCAAAGTACCACATTACCAATTCCCTTCTACCCCTTCCATTGATCATACCTTATTTGTGGTACCCATTAGAGTTGGTACGCTGCCAACTCCGCCTTTTCATTCCACCCAACATCCATGATATTCAAGATCTTGTAGACCTCATCAATGAACACTTGTGGATCTTCATCCATATTTGACCCATAGAATATCGAAGGATTCATCCTCATGAAGTCCCATACCCTAGGTCCCAGTATAGTAGCATGAGTGCTTGGGCCCCTTGATTGACTTGATTGGCAACAATTTGGGCAGGCAAAGTGAGGGCATCTCAGAGATCACAAATGGTAGGTTTTTCCTCCAGAGTTTTTGCCCTTATTCTTCTAGTGTTTTGCATGCTCAACTAGCTTAGCAAAGAACAATCATTAGAGGGGAAAAACTCACTATAACTCTAATTGATGCGATGTGCTAGACTTTGAGGATTTATCAACCTAGTGCTCTGATACCAAGTTTATCACGACCCAAGCCTAAGGCCTAGATGTGACACGATGAATGAGGAACACGAAGGAACCCCAAACAAGCCTCTTAATTTACTATTACAGATCATTGGTCACAGAAGCATATAAAAGACATAAAGATTAAGACTAGTGGCAAAGGGGCTAAGGGGAAAGCTTGCATGACATCATAATCAAGAGATAAATAGTCAAACCTCATATCATAGATACATAACATGTCGACCAAATACCTCTAATAATTGGATAAGAGCAGGGGCCAAGACAAAGCAACCTGGGCTACCCTCATAGTCAAAATAGACAATAATGAGGAATGTCTCAATACATAGTAAGATCAACAAAGAATAAGGTTGCCAAAGTGGAGGACTCATCAACTAGCTTAAGTAGTACCAAACTAGCCACGTGGACAAGGAGGATGATCAACTTGGGCACTAGTTCCTACATGGTGATATCATGTAGGCAAGAGTATGTGTTAGTATGTTTGAATATATTAAGTATGTAGGATGCAATGTGACAAGGGATAGGCATCATAATCAAATGCATAACAGTAGACAATAGGCATAATATAATAATATGGCTTGTATGATTAATGCATATGTAAAATATGTTTAAGTAACTCATGCTCATATAGGATATCATATGTGTAAAAGAGACCAAGCAAGCTTTCCAAAGTACAAACAACTTGGTAGGTTGGTGTTGATGCAACCCTATCACTTACATGGTGAGGTACAAACCCTCACCAAGTTGATGAGTGCAAACTCCCATCTAGGTTGATGATGATGCCACCCCATCACCCTATTGCTGAAGTACAAACCCCTCACTAGGTTGATAAGTACAAACCCTCGTCTAGGTTATCCAGGGTCTTAGTCCCCCCAGATTGGGTATGGTCTAATGCAACACTTTATATAGAATTCATCATATACATAACCTTATTTCATCAGCATAACATCATTCATATCATATCTCACGCTTTGGACCTTCAATTCCTCAAGAAACAATAGAATGACATGTTATCAAATACTTGATGAGTGTGTAATGGGGGTATAAGACCATGCAATTTAGAGATGAAATCATGTAATAAAATCCATTGTAAACCATAAATCAACACCTTACAACACCCTCAAGCAATATACATCAGACCCTCTCATCAAACCATGCATTGGATCCACGATTTATAGCTCAAAATATAGCAAAACAGTCACAACCTTGCATAGCTTTACCATTTGTAAATTCAGCTTTAAATTATGCAAATTGAGTAAAAAGGAGATTAGGGCACCATGGGTGGTAGAACCCAATGGATAAAACCTATATACCTTAGCTTCTGGATGAGGGTTTTGAGAATTGAATTTAGGAGTGAAAATATGGATAAGTTTTTGAGTGAGCATTGGGGAATGTTTAGGATAATATAAGGGTGAAATATGACTAAGTATCGGTAAAAACCCATTTAGGAACACTTAAGCACAAGCTTCAAAAGTCTTGGATAGCAAGAAACACAACTAGGCAGAATTTACACGGACCTATAGCGAAGACCAAGTTTACACATGTCGGCCATAGCTACGCATCACGGCACAGTCGTAGACATTCTGCAAATTAAAATTTTGAAAATTTGAAATCATGATTCAGTTGCTCTAAAATAGGTGTTAGAACTATTTCTCACTCAAAATGACCCCCTGATCAAGAATATGAAGTCAGATTTTTGATATCACGTATGGATTTTGAGATATATGAAATTTAAAATTTTGGGCATTTCGAGGCACATTTTCAGGAACTTTTTGCGGTCATTTCAAGTAAACTATTAGCTAGTTTTCAAATACTAAAAAGGTTACAAATAACACCAAAAGCCTTGGGACTTGAGCCAACCATTATTCTACCCTAGTTGGCCATTCTTAAGCTAATAGGATTATCAGAATTCCATTCTAAGGCCTTATACCATGTAAAGGCCTCCAAAACCCAAAAACTATAGAAAACTTAAATAAATGACAAGGCGATTGAGATAACAGTATCAATAGGTCACAGATGATCTTAGAAAAACTATAAATGATGAAAAATAGAAGCAGTATAAGGAAAATAACCTAGAGGATCATTATAATATCCACTACTAAACAACCTTCATCTGCAAACGTAAGGGTAATAACATACTTGAAGGCTTAAATAAGCTAGGAACTCCTCATATCTCCTACTCAGTCTCCTAAATAGCCTCCTTGACTAGTTGGTGTTGTAATTGGAGCTTAACTGTAGTAATGGATCGGGAATGAAGCTTACAAACATCCTTGGCTAGAAAGGCAACTGTCTCCTTACCGAAGGTTAAATGGTCATACAACTCAATAGTATCATATTGAAGCATATAAGACTCATCTGGATGATACTGCCATAGCTTTAGTACATTAAAAATTTGTTGTATAGCTAAAAATACCAGTGGTAGAGCCAACTCATCTGCAACCTCACTAGCTCGCCTTAAAATCTCAAAAGCCCTAATATATCTACGGCTAAGCGTGCCTTGCCAATCGAACCTCATCACACCTTTTGAGGGTGATACTCACAAGAATGCTTGGTCAGCAATATCAAAGTATAAAGGGTGGCATCTACGATCGGCATAACTCTGGTGCCTGCTCTAAGATATCCTCATCCTATCCTGAATCATCCAGACCTTAGCAAGGGCCTCCCAAAGCAAATCCTGTTATGTGGCTAGGTTGTAAAGACTCAAACCAAACAACTATAAAGTAGCAACATATACCATATAGGGCCTCAAATGGGCCCATCTAGATACTCAAAATAGTAGTTGTTGTTGTATGCAAACTCTGCTAGGGAAAAACAATTCCACTATTGACCCTCCAACTCCAACACATAAGCTAATAACATATCCTCTAAGACCTGAATGGTGTACTTTGAGTAGCCATCTATCTAGGTGTAGAATGCAGTGCTAAGATCAACTTGAATGCTTAACTCCCTTTTAAAGGCCCTCTAGAAACTAAAAGTGTATTGAGACGTCAATTTTATATAATGAGCATTGGCACCCTATGAAGATAAACTTTCTCCTAAATATAGGCATCGATTAACCGCTCCTCCCTAAATGTAGAATGTAGAGAGAGGAATGAGTAGACTTGCTTAATCGATCAACAATGACCCAAATACTATTAACACCCCTAGAAGTCCAAGGCAAACTTATTACGAAGTTTATTGTGAACACTCCTATTTTCACTTGAGAATGTCTAATCTCTGGAACTCTCTTCCAGGCCTCTGATGCTCAGGCTTCACCTCCTAGCAGCTTAAGCAATGGGACATATAGTCAGCTCTGTCCCTCCTCATAAAATACCACTAGTATTGCTACCTCAAATCTCGATATATCTTTGTGGTGCCTAAATGAATAGTATATATAGAGCCATGGGCCTCAAAAAGACTAACTGAATGAAATCTCCCACTCTAGGAACACAAACATGATCACAAGTAACTAAAGATTGTATGTACAATAGTCAACATCGATAACATAGAATTGCAAGAAATATGTGTAAGGGGAAGAACTAAAAAGAACTACAAGAAAAGAATAATAATAGTAAAAGAAAACTTAAATTGAATCTACATACAAAAAATCCCTTTCAAAACACAAAAGTCCTATATATAGAGCTACTACAAAATAAAAGATAAGTAGAAGTCCAAAAAGTGAATCATAATTATATACAATACAGGCTAGCCTCAAAATATATTAAAAGATGGGCCAACATACTGAAGAAGACAAAAATTATCTCAAAATGTCAAGTGCACACCCTCATTTTTGAATCAAACTGCAAAGAGCTCGATAATTCAGTGTTGATGACTAGTGCTTGGACTTGTATCACAAAATTAGATAGGGAGTGTAGTATAAGTACCAGGATAATAGGTACTTTGTAGGCATTGTAGTGTGACTAAGTAAGAAAAGTACATATAGTAGGAAATACAAGAATACAACCTAGACATAGGTGAAAAATAGAGACAAGAAATATAAGCATTAAGGGACAAAGACCTAGAACTAACCCTAAATGGGCTCTCATATTCCTAACTAGTACATAGAAAAGCTAAACTAGGAATAAGTAGAAACCCAACAGAACTAGGTGTAGTAGTAGTAATAGTATTTTTGAGCTCTGAAGCATAGGAGGTATTAATAAAGCCAAACCCCATAATGGTATAATAGAGCACAGACCTCAAACTAAAGGTGGGAACTAATATAGATACAATGATAAAATCTATTAGCTGAATTCCATGTGTCGATGCTTTCAGAAGAGGATAAGTAATTAGTATCATGAAGTATAGAGCCCGAAACTCAAACCATGAATGGCACCTCCTACCAGGGCTAATTTACATATAAATATCTTTGAATGATTTTCTTGATATCACCCCATAACCAAAGCTATCATATTTATCATAAGTTAGCTCATACTGGCCCCAATCATCCTAATGAAGCCCTACAGGTGAATTAGAATCACTTTTGTAGCCAAATGGACTTGAGAATGTGACTGGAAGTATCAAATGCAAGGTGGTATAGGAAGTGCGGACAATAAGGTTTTGAGCTAAGTTACCACCTAGCTAACGTTCAGCTCCATCAAACCCATGTCTACTATTTTAGTCTACAAGGACCTACCCCTCTCAAAGTAACAATGATGTAGATTTAACAAGTCTATCAACTCTAAAATGTCACATGGCAATGGCATCACTAGTATATGCCTAGACTGAGGCTACACACTTCAATAAATCACAAACTCAATTAAAATAAGCACACAAGGTATGGATGATCTGAAAGTAACAATTTAACTACCCACTGACCCCGAATATTAACAAGAATACCAATTTCTAACTTGCAAGCCATGTTGATGATGGTCATGCTCCAATAAGAAAGTGGTTGTTGTCAGTAATTAACCTAACCGAAGGTTAGGGTCGAATCCATAGGGAATACAGGGCTTGACTATAGAGATCCACCACCAATCATTTCAACCATCGATTACTAAAATCTCTTGGGGAGGGGGATTTATTTGTAATTCAAGAATAAAAATAAAAACTAAAGTAACTATGCAGGAAGACACTCAAATTTAGGGACAACTTAGGAATTGTATTCCCCATGATTCGTTTACTCAATTACCCTAGACAATATAACTTTAATTTGGATGAATGTATTACGGTAACTTAGTTTCTTCAAGCCCTCTTGTGAAAGTGAAGGTTGAATTTCACCGTGGCACGTTGTCGGCAACCATGGTGTGCCAACTAACCATTATGCATTGTCTAGTCAACCTCCCCTTGGTTAGGTTTGGTTGATTAGGTGAGAACACATCAATCAAATCTTGTCATTTACTTCCCTTTTCCTATAGGTCACTACCTTGGTCGAGACAATGATAGTAGGAGGGTTTTGGTGTTGGCCCACCACCAAACAAGAATCAAAATGAAGGGAAAATAAACAATACATGTAAAACCCCAATCAAAGAAATGCACAAACCCTAGGTTATTTCAAGTCACCTACTCAGGGTTCTCACAACCTCAAGTTGTGGGTGCTTAGTTAGTCATGGCTATGGCAAAATCAACAATAATGCAAATAAATGACAGAGTTGTGAGTTTACCCAAAGCAATGAAGAACAAGAATACCATCAAGGTGAAAACCATAAGTTTGTATTAATGGCAAATGAGTATAATGTGGGGTTTCAATCTCCCAAATGTGGATCTTCAAATTGAGAGATAAAAATCTCCTCTAAACCCTTAAAATGCTCCTAGAATATTTACAAGTATCTATGAATGTCGGATCTCCCCTCAGGAAACCTAACCTTATCTATTTATACTAGTTATAGAAACACCCTACAAATTAAATAGAAACAGATAGCTAGTAGTAGATATGTCGCATAGATATGACTCGTAGGTCATCCTACTAGTCATAATCGGGGTCTTATAGTCAGCATTTGGCATTTTGAACTTAACTACTATGACCCACTATTATGAGTAGTTGCTTGGGCTATGACTCGTATGCTCCTCTCATAGTCTAAGCCTTCAGTTCTTCATCTAAACTTTTAGCTCACTATTTCTTGCTATGGTCCCACCTCTACGAGTCATAGTGAGACCTATGACTCGTAGAGTGGCCTCATAGGGCTGACCTCCACTTAGTATATTCCTAATTTTTGCTCACCGTTCCTCGCTACGTGATCACCTTACGACTCGTAGCTTAGGATATGACTCGTAGGTAGACTCATATATCCTGTACTTCAGCAAAATCTGCAATTTTCTCTTAAAATTATGCCAACCTACTTTTTTTACAACAACACAAAAATAGATAAAAATCATAAAAAGTCGCATTGAGAACTTGCAACATCCCTAGTTTTAGGCACCAAATGTGTTGTAATTTGATAGCACATCAACACCCTCAACTTAGAACTGTTGCTTGTCCTCAAGCGACGACTCAATCTAAGTAGACAATGTGAAACACATCGTAGTTACACAAATGGCATATACACCATTTTCTTTAATTCAGGTACCCAACTCACATTTTCAAGACTAGATTGCAAGGCTACTAAGCAAACTAAAACACAAAGAATGTATATGGCAATCCAACTATGATAAGCAAAGGAACATCAAAAATCCATAATAATTGGGTTAGGCATATACTAATTATGCAATGCAAATTCCCTCACAGAATGTCACGACCTAAGCGTAGGGCCTAGACGTGACACAATGTAAGGGGAACCCGAAGGGACCCTAAGTAAGCCTCATAAAGTATTATTACACATTCTTGGTCGAGGAAGCAATAAATCAAGCATCTAAGATAAGAGAATCGGGAAACCAGGGCTAAGGGAAAAGCTTGCACAATATCATGCTCATAAGATAAGAGTTAAACTTTTACGATAGATACTTAACAAGTCCAATAAACACCTCTAATACATAGATAAAAGCGGGGGCCAAGACAAAGTAACCGGGCTCACCCTTATAGACAAAATAGACAATAAAGAAGAGTAACTCAATAGATAATGGAAGAAACATAAATTAGGTCCTCAAAGTTGAGGACTCACCAACTAATTTGAATAGCAGCGAGCTAGCCACGTGGAGGAGGATAATCAACTTCGGCACCTGCTCCTACATGGTGACATCATGTAGGTAAAAATATGCTTTCATACATTTGTATGTACTAAGTATATGGGATACAAGGCAACAAGAGATAGGTATCATATGACAAATGCATAACAATAAGCAATAGGCATCATATAGCAATATGGCATGCATGATCAATATTTATGTAACTCATGCTTGCATAGGACATATCATATGTGCAAGAATAGAGCATCATATATTGGTGTGAGGCACCAACCCCTCACTTTGGTTAATGAGGTACCAACCTCTCACTTTTTAAATTTGATCACTATTGCTACTTTCCATAAAATCAACACATGAATATCATACTTTCATCATCATAAAGTCATCATATACCTACATTTCCTCTCATCATTATACATCATATGCTTACCATCATTTCATCATCATTCTATCATCATTTCATCATCGTATAATCATCATAACACCATTCAAGTCATAAGACATGCATTGAACCTTCATTTCCTCAAGAAACCCTAGCTGGACATTTTATAAAACACTCGGCGGGTGTATAATGCCAGTGTAAAACCATGAACTATAGAGATGAAGTCATTCAAAAAAATTCATTATAAAACCATCAATCAACACCTTGCAACACTTTCAAGCAATACACATCAAAACCCCTTGTCAACTCTTATAATAGATCCAAGATCTATAGTTCAAACATAGCAAAACAGTCACAACTTTACATAACTTTAACATAATGTACAATAAATTTCATAATATGCAAAACCCATTTGTAAATCAACTTTAAGTCATGCAATTTAAGTAAAAAGGGATCTTAGGCACCATGGGTGGAAGGACCCAATGGTTCAACACCATGTACCTTAGCTTTTGGATAAACCTTGAAGAAGTTGGAAATGGAGACTTGAATCTTGAAGAAGAATCTTAAAAGGGAACCTTAGCTTTGGATGATGGTTTTGGACTTGAATTTGGGGTGTGAAAATATGACTAAGTGTTTGGAGTGAGTATTGGGGAATGTTTAGGATGATCTGAGGGTGAAATTTGGCTAAGTTTAGGTAAAAATAAGTTTGGGAACACTTAGGCCCAAGACTTAAAAGTCTTTGACCGAGTACAAATAACAGTCCCCAAATTACATTCTGCAAAGCGCCTTACACACTGTTTTCAATTTATGGAAAATTCATAATTTGATTTGGTACCTTAAAAAAAATCAGGGTTAGACCCTTTGCCCCCTACTATGGATCCCCCAAACAAGAATATGAAGTCAAATTTTTGAAATAACAAATGAATTTTGAGATATATAAAAATTAAAATTTCAGGCACTCCATGGCATGTTTTTGGGCACTTTTTAGGGTCATTACAATATCTCCCCCTTGGGAACATTCGCCCCCAAATGTACAAGAGACGTACAAGACAACAAAAATCATAAAGAGATAATCCCCAACAAGAACGAAATGATACACTTTAAAATACCTTTTCAAAATCTCAACATATGTGTAAAATCATCATAAACTTGCCAACTTAAACATGAATGCATATGAATGACATAGGGGCTGAAGCATAATACTAGGAATCATAGAAAGGGACTTGACATGTCATCATAAGCTTGAATAGAATGAAGGTAATACAGATATTGCTTCTCCATGGCTGCATCGACTCTCCAAGGAACATATATTAATAGATACCTCTTCCAAAAGCCCTTAACGAACACAGTATCATTATCAATCAATTTCTCTAGTCATCCAGACAGCACCTCCACCGGGACCTCCTTCTAAGCGAACTTATCCGCCACCTTACCAATAATTTCAAAGAGTTCTATAATGCAAGAGTCACCAACATATCCCATCATCCTAGAAGCATAAAGAACTGGACTAACCAAACTCCTATCCATAGGCAATCCCCAAACTTATGCAACTTTACCAACTTGTTCTACACTCTAAAAGAACTCACAATAATGACTCATTTGTCAAACTTAACCACACCTATTCCATTTGTTGCCATGAACTACCATCTCCCATTGGGAGACAACCTCCATTCTACTTCTAACCTAATCGACTGACAGACCCTACTAGTCTCCTCTTTGCCACCATTATCCACACACACTAAGCTATCGAGACCATCAACCACAATACTAGCCTTACCCAAAAAAAAACCAACGCACACTCATACCATAACCTTAAGGAGTTATAACCACCTTTTTGATATCCTCAACTCACACTTATCATATTTAACAAACAATCCCTTCATCATCCAAGACTTGCAACACCACTCTCAAATGATTCACAAGCTCTAAGTAAATCAACACTCCATCACT
>JAOTQJ010085659.1:0-12313 GCA_025642045.1 Solanum sejunctum
ATTTATGCATGAGAGATTACACTATGAATTTAAATATGGAATTAATTATGTTTTCACTTCAACTTCATATTATAAATGTTGAGTTTTAAGTGAAGCCTTAATTACACATGTCATTTCCTCATTGTTCATAGCGTATACATTCATGTACGCCAATCATTTTGAAAAATTATGTTATGGATAGGGCTAATTTTATTTTATGATATGATTTTGATAAAAGGTTGGTTATGACAATATTGTGATCACATATGTGTTTTTGCTTTCGGCTCTTTAAGCATTTTCGATGCTTGCACCATTTTGTATATGAATCGGCTATTCCTACACAAGAGTATTATGACTATGAAATTATGGTTTTGGCATTTAAAGCTAAGTATGAATTGTTATAAATGGCGTTTGGCTTCTAAGCCGAATTGTGCATTGAAAGGATTTGGAAAATGACTATTGCCTCTTTGAAAGTATGTACATGCATATTATAAGTATTCTTGTGAGAAGACGACATAGATTGTTGCGTTGAGGGTTTTGGGGTAGTTTGGGCTACTTGCATAGCATGTTTCTAATGAGTGTAGAATCCGTAAGGTTGTAATACGATGGATGAGGATGGTTGATCTATGTGGTCAATTAGAAAGGGTTAGTCGCTTCACTAAGATTGATCTTTGGTTGAGCTTTGTCCCCAAGTGAGCATTATTAGTAACGGTGGAGTTATTTAGTTAGTTTATGCATTGGCTATGATTTTGAGTCTTTAGAATATGGTCTTAAAACACTACCTTGGTATGCTTGTGGTGGGTTCTAGTAATGAGGTATTGATTTATTTAGAGATTGTGAATCATTTGGGGATTGGTTGCTAAATATGATGGGTCTGAGTTAAGGATAACAAGAAGGTCGTTAGAACTCCTTAGGGATTATGTTATGAGTGTGCAATGTTTCTTCAGTAAGACTAGTGTTGTGGGTGGTGCTCTAGGTAGCCTAGTGTGTGTAGATAATAGTGGTGAGAAGATGCCTAGTAGAGTCCATCGGTCGGCTAGATAGGGAGTTAGGTTGAAGGAAGTTGAGAATCGTAGTATAGTATTCTTGATGGTTCCAAATCTTCTTGGGTTGAGAGGACTAGATTAGGCAAGGCCTTGATTTTCTCCTTATTAGAGTTAGAAGCTTTGGGTGGAAAAGAATGGTAGAGTGGAGGTTGTCTCCCAAGGAGAGATGCTAGTCCATGGTACCAAGTAGGTTAGATGAGTTTAAGGTTGGAAATCGGGTTAAGGTTTGTGAGCCCTTATAGTAGGCATTGTATGTGCCCAGTTGGATGGTTTGAAGAGCGAGAAATTGCCTTGTTGGGTCAATCTGGAACTGAGGTTTGATTTGGTAAGGAGGGAGTCGAGTTTATGGTTTGTGAGTCCTTATAGAGTCTAGAGGGAGGTTGCTAAAGATTTCTTAAAAGTTTGGGGATTTCCTTTAGGTGTAGATATGGTTCGTCCAGTACTTCATACTTCTATATTGAGGGAATGTGTTGGTGACTCTAGTGTAATAGAGCTCCTTGAGGTTATGGGTGTCATGGAGGGTAAGTTGGCTTAAGAGAAGGTCCCGGTGGGGTTATTGGATGGATGAGTGGAGAAGTTAATTGATGATGGTGTAGTGTTCTTCAAGGCCCTTTGGAAGAGTCGTCTATTTGTTTGTGTCTCTCAAGAAGCCGGTGTGGGCATGGACAAGCGATATCCATATCTCTTTCACTCTATTCAAGCTTATGATGACATGCCAATTCCTTTCTGTGATTCCATGTCCTATGTTTCAGCCCCTATGCCATTCATATGCATTCATGTTTAAGTTAGCATGTTCATGATGATTTTACACCTATGTTGGGATTTTGAAAATGGTGGTTTAAAGTTTATTATTGCATTCTTGTTAGGGCTGATCTTCTTATGATTATTCTTCTATTGTACATCCCTTTTATATTTGGGGATGAATGTTCCCAAGGGGGAGGTATTGTAACAACACCAAAAACTGCCCAAAAATGTGCCTTGGAAGTGCCTGGAATTATAATTTCCATATATCTAAAACTCTGTTCTTTATTACAAAAATTCAACTTCATATTCTTGTTTAAGGGGTCAAATTGAGTGAAAAATGGGTCTAACCCAAATTTTAGCGCAACCCTATCAAAATTCAAAAATCGCAATAAACGCTATTTAGGAGGGTCAATTGTGAAGGGACATATCTCTTAGCACACAAAGTATTGAGTGTCCTATGACATACCACCTTATAGCCCTTTGAATTAGCTTTCCAACTCACTTTGTTTCACCTCATTCTGATTTCGGATGAAGGATTTATACCAATTTTAGTGAAACACGTTCGTGCAAAAAATACAGATTTCCAATTAGCATCTATGTCACCTCCGCGACGTGGACCAGTATTATTTTGGCCCTATTTTTTTTTATTTCGGTCTAAGACTTTAAAGTCTTGGGCTCAAGGGTTCCCATATGTATTTTTACCTATACTTAGCCTTATTTCACTCTCATATCATCCTCAACGTTCCCCAATAACCTCCTAAACACTTAGACTCAAATTTCGCCCTAAATTGAAGTCCCAAACTCAAGACCAATCTTAAGGATTTCATCAAGGTTCATTAAAGTATTCTTCAAGAACCTCCCCAAATCTAAGGTTTGTGGTGTTGAATCATTGGTTCCTTCCCTGCATGGTGCCTAAACCTTCTTTTACTTAATATTTGTTGATTTAAAGTTGATTTACGTATAGGTTTTGTATATTGAGAAATTTACTGCATAGTGATTTTAGTTCATGAAAGTATGGTTGTTTTAACATGTTTTGAGCTTTAAATCTTGGATCTAATATTGGAATTGATGAGGGGTTTTGATATGAATGTCTTGGGGTGTTACAAGGTGTTGATTAAAGGTTTTTCCACTGATTTTCCTGCATGATTTCATCTCTAAATTGCATTCTCTTTTACACCTATTACACACCCCTAAGGTGTTTCATAAAATGTCCGATTATAGTTTTTTGAGGAATTGAAGGTCCAAAGCATGAGATATGATATGAATGATGTTATGATGATGAAATGAGCTTATGTACATAATTATTCCTACATGAGGTATTGCATTAGAGCTTGTGATAAATCTTATATAAAGTGTTGCATAGACCATGCCCGATCCGGGGGGACAAGAGCCCAGGTAACCTAGAATAAGGGTTAATACTCATCTCCACCAAGGTGATGGGGTGACATTATCATCAACCTAGATAAGGGTTTGTACTCATCAACCTAGAATGAGGGTTAATACTCATCTCCACCAAAGTGATGGGGTGGCAACATCACCAACCTACCGAGGGATTTGTACCTTGGAAAGCTAGCTTAGTCTCATTTTCACATATGATATTCTATATGAGCATCATTTACTTAAGCATGTTTTACTTATGCATTGATCATATATGTCATATTGCTATATTATGCCTATTGCCTATCGTTATGTATTTTTGGTTATGATGCCTATTTATTGTTGCATTGCATCCCACACACTTAGTACATTCAAATATATTAATGTATACTCTTTCCTACATTATATCACCATGTAGGGATTAGAGCTCTTATTAATTCTTCTTGTGGCTAAATAAATTGTTCAAGTTAGCCTTTGGTGAGTCCTCTATTCCGGGGACAACGACTATTTTCTCATACTATATATTAAGATTTCCTTTACTTTATTGTATACTTATGACTATGAGGGTAAGCCTGGTTGTATGTGTTGGCCCCCACTATTATCTATGTAGTAGAGGTGTTGTTAGACATATCTATATATTTATGCTATTGGTTAATTCTATTATATCATTGACTCTATGTTACAACAAGTTCTCCCATAGCCCTTTTTTGCCCTTATTTCCATTCTTCAAATGTCATTTAATTGTTTATGTGACCAAGGATTTGTAATGACATGCTATGAGGCTTGTTTGAGGTTCCTTCGAGTTTCCCATTCACCGGTCACGTCTAGGACCTAGGCTTGGGTCGTGACATAACTTATAACCTATAAAACTAAAGATGTTTTAGCTTTCTTTCCTTTACCACCAAGTTTTCCTCATTTGAAGTTAGGAGTAAAAGATTAAGGTCATTTTCCTAAAGTGTGTCTAGACTAGATAATTTAGCGAGTTGATAGTCAATTCAATGACTTGCCGAATGGGTTCAACACATTGTAGATTATGCTTACCGAATGGACTTGAAAACATATAGAAACTTCTATTTATGCAATTTGAAACTCCAATTGGGTGAGTCACTGCATTATTAAATGATGGGACCTCCAGATCGCTGATTTGACTGATGAAACTCATTAGACGGTTTTTTTATGATATACTTACATTTCATAAGGTTATTTTTGATATTTTTATTCAATTATCTTTTGTAAATCTATCTTCTATCCTAATAACCTCCCCATTTACGCCTATATCTTAGATATATCAAATTCATATGTTATAAGTTCTCTCAAGCAAGAAGTTATGGTTCTTCACCTTCAAGCCTCAGTTTAAAGTTTCATGTTTATGTTTTCCTTTTAGGTATATAAACATTAGATTGAGTTTGTCCATGTGTGCTACATCTAAATTCTATAATTAATAATTATTTAGTTGGGTAAGATCCTAGTTCCTTGAATCTGAAAGAGTTAATTCTTCTTCTATTGTGTTTCATATAATAATACGTTGATGGTATTATTGTTTTTATCTCTTGATTAATTGAAATTATTGCTTGTGACTATTTTATCATGAACCCTAATTGATTTGATGATTATGTCTTTTATATGCATATTTTTAGTAAAAATGATGACTTTTATGCATTAATGGAAAGAGAGATTTAAACTAATATTTTATATTTTATTAAGTCTATATGAGTATGAGAGTTGAGCAAGATTGATTGTAATCTAGAAAGAGTTTGATAAGATGTGAATAATTTAAGAAAGCATATTTTAAATGATAAGACATGATAATCTGAGATGAGATTGAGTGATAAGAGTCTAATGAGACTAGATGAGATAATTGAAATATTTTCCTTAATGGAATATATGATAGTATAGAGTCTTTAGGGGGTAGTATTGAGAACCAATGTGGATAAGGATACAAATAACTCAAACCCCATAAACTATGTATCTAGCATAGAATAGAGATTATGCCTATCCTCTCCCAAAAATGGACTTGATTGATTGTGGATCCATTGATAAATGATTGTTTCTTACTTTTCCAAGGTATTAAATGGTTGCGGCAATGGTAGTCCAAAGTGTCATATCATTACTAGCTCGTAAGTAATGGTTGTTGGTTAGAAAACTCCTCAATAAGTAAATAATCATTTTGTTAATTTGCGTATACTTATGATTGTTGAGCGTTCTTTATTCTTAAAACTTGCATATGATATTGAGTTGATTTATGCATTTCTTTATCATTGGACATGTATGAATGTATGATGCTACCCTATTAATTTGCTAGTGCTTTATGTTAAATCCCTTAGTACCATTTTCCTTTAGTTATCACTTTTAGATATGCTTATTACCTCTAAAATGCTTGAATGAATTCTAAGAGGTTTGAATGAGGGCCTCTCAGGATTCTTATTCACCATGTTATACTGATGCTGCCCAAGCTACACCTCCTTTTTAAGGTTAAAGTGGTTGTTGTCAAGATATATAAACTAATCAAGATTAGGGTCAATACCATAGGAAATATGGTAGACTTAAACAAATTTGAAAAAATTCAAGTTAATTTACCTACTTATCTCCCCCAAAAAAGGGGTTTTATAAATTGCAGAAAGTAATCCTATACTAAAACAAGTGTGTGGAACTAGCAAAAATAGTAACTATGGTATTGTGTTCCCAACTATTCCCTAACTTGGCATTTCTAGATAATCACCTTCTTTTCTAGTGTGTCGCATGCATAACAGTAAGTTAGGTTTACCAAACACTTTGATCCAGGCGAGAGACAAATTTCACTATGTGATTTCATCCATCTCTGTAGTGTGACTTTACTCATCCTTACTTATTGTTCTAGGATAACCTCCTCTTGATCTAGTTTGGTTGATTAGACGAGAAAACATCAATCGAATATTGGTAATTAATCTCATTTTATATTTATTACTATCTTGATCCAATCAGCAATACTAGGCAAGTTCTAACATTGGCTACAGTTAAAAAGCAATCAAAACGAAAAGAATTAATTAATACATGCATGCACACTTTCCAAGAATTATGAATTATTCAATTTTACCTTGTTAGTTCTTTGTGGTTCTCAAAACCCTAGTTGTAGATTTAGGTACTTATTATCATTGTAGATGCAAGAATCATGATATTAAGAACAAGAAATCCAAGCTCCTCCATGGAAATCACAAAGTATGAATTAAAATCACCAAACAATGTTTCAAGTGATTTTCTCAATGTTCCTCACTTCTCTCCAATGTTCCTTACTTGTTGCCTACTGAAAATAACCTAAAAACCCTTTCATATTTAAAATACAAATTCAAAATAAAATAGGAGAACTGGATTTGGCAGACAGTACGAGCATGTCTACAGGTCATACAAAGCTCTATGGCATATATCGGGGCTTCGTGGCCTTCAATCTTCAATTCTAGGTTAAACTTCTATGAGACCTTTTTACGGGCTGTATTTAGACTTATGGCCTATATAGGTTTTTGTGTGATGACTTTTCAGCAACTTCGCTATTTTTTATCCTTAGGGTACAGAACCTCATTTATGACTTGTACATAATTTTGCGGCTCATGGAAACTTCCACAGCCTATAAAGGAGGTTGTAGAATAGTAAAAACTTCAGTAATTGCACACTTAGCCCAAAATAATTCCAAATCCTATAATTTTTAACAAAAATAAACATAAAAACACATCAAACCCATAACATCGCTTTGAGAACACACAAAGTTCTAAGTTTTAAGCATCAAAAGTGTTGTATTTTGATAGAACATCACCACCCTCAACATAAAATTATTTCTATGGTCCGTAGATCCTGGTCTCATAGGCTGGCAAAGCCCTAGTTTGGAAAGTTGGCCTCATGAACCCATCTACAAGACATATGATAAAATATGACTCATAGAGTGGGTTGTATAAGCCCCCAACACTCAGTCAAAAGTAGAAAAACTTACCTGGAGTCCATGAGCCCTATTCATGGCCAGTAGTTGTATCTATGGGTCGTAAGTTGGCTTATGGACTGGAGTGCACATTATTTTGCTTACTGGAAGTGTTCTAAAGTCAATGTATGGGCCGTGATTTGAAACACATTCTATAGAACTGGTCGCAAAAGAACTTCATGTTGCTTCTTCAACCCAAGATGGCTGACTTGGTCTTGTACTTGCACATTCTTCACAAAACACATAGTGACCCTATATGCCACTAGTCCACTGTCCAAAAATTGCAACCAAAATGCAAAGAATTAAACTAGCTAGAAGTCCAAAAGCTAAAACAAAACAAAAACTACCACTATTACATAAAATATCTTGGGTTGACTCCCAAGTAGCGATTGATTTATTATTGCGACACAACTTGGACAACTTAATTGCTCAAACTTCACCAAGTACCCAAACTTCTATTTTCAAGTCATCGGGCCTCTTCATAGACTGACAATTAGAAGACGACTTTTTTACCATTTAATCTAAACTTCAGTTGTATGGCTTTCATATCCAACTAGTGCTTGCCCAGTGACTAGGAAGAACCTTCGTAAGAAGATTGGGACTTTGAAGATGATTTCACAATCAAGGATCATAAAGTCTGTGGAGAATATGAATTTCTCTATTTTGACAAGGAAGTCATATAGTATCCCCATAGGCTTCTTCACCATTCTATCAACTATCAAAATTTACATGCTCGTAGGAGTAGAGGTTCCCAATCGTAGCTTCTTGAAGATCGGAAGGGGCATCAAATTTATGCTAGAGCCTAGATCACATAATGTCATTGCGAATTCAATATCTCTGATGGTGTAGGTTATGGTAAATGCTACAGGATCTTCTCGTTTCTGTACCAAGGACCTTGTAGCTATCGCATTGCAATATTGAATCTCTTGGGAGAGCTCTTGGCTTACAGTCCATTTCTTTGTGACCAAGTCTTTCATAAGCTTTACATACCCAGACATCTTCTCCAGTGCCTCAATGAGAGGAATATTGATGGAGAGATTTTTTAGCATAGAGAAGAAGTACTTGAATTTACCTTTCTCCTCCTTTTATTTGATTCTTTAAGGAAAAGAAGGAAGAGGTCTAAGAATGGGCTTCAACTTTTATGGTATTTTTGTAGCATCACTTACCCCATCCCTGGCATGAAGATCTCTGGTCTCTACATCTTTGATCTCAACTATCTCCTTATGAACATCATCATCATCAACCAGCATCAGAGGGTCAATGGTTTGTTTGCCACCATGAGGAGTCACCAATATACACTGCCCCTCATTTTTTGGATTTTAAATGGTATTGCTGGGCAGCAAACCTTTCTGGCGCTGGTTAAGTTGAGTTGACATTTGATTAAACTGTTGCTCCAACTGCTAGATAGCAATTGAATTAGACTCGATTTCCTGATTAATGCTGAAGATTTTAGACTTTATCCCTTTTAATGTATCATCCTATGCATTAGCCTTCTTTTAAAAGCAATCAAATATCTTCTCAACTCTAAAGCTACTAACACTCAAATCTTGATTATGTGGTGGCACATATGGATCATCCTATAGCTATCTTTGCATCTCCAATTGATATCTCTATCTTGGCCCCTATTTTTATCATAGTAGTCTCCTCGATTGTTGTCTCTAAAGGCTTCATCCTTGTTATAGTTTTGACTTTGTTTTCCTTGACCTTGGCAGCTAATAGTCTTGATTGAACCCTTGGGCATTGGGCCAAAAACCTGCCATTTGATCAGTGACAAAGCAAATGTCCTTCTTATAGTAGGCTCCTTATACATGGGTGTTCGCGAAGGCTGATGAGCTACCGCATTGACACATTCTTGGCTCTGCTTCATCAACAACTCCATATTGGTACTAATCCAACCAAGCTCTTGCATCATATCTCATCAATTTTTTCTTGTGCTGAATTGGTGTTGAGTGTGAATGAGCTTTTTATTATTAACTTATACCTCGTTCCCCATACACTATTTTTCTTGACCACATTCTTTAGCCTCTTAGTAATCATAAAAAATGGATAATTTAGAAATGAGCCTCCAATGATAATATCAGCACACGCTTGGCTATTCTCGTCCAGGGCTCAATAAAAGATCTCCACTAAGGCATCATCAATGATCTTTTGGTCTGGAATACTCCTTAGACATATTGTGAACCTCTCCCCCGTGGTACTAATTGAATCACTAGGAAGTTTCTCAAAGTTATTGATTTGGTCTTTCAACTTCATCTTCTTCAATCTTGTAAAGAACCTCTCCAAAAAGGCCTTTTATAATTCAACCCAGCTAGTGATCAAACTCTGTGGGAGATAAGATAACTATAGTGTTGCATTGCTTGTTAGAGACAATGGGAAGAAATATAGCCCAACGATATCCTAGGATAGATTCTGGCTTCCCATCTTACACTTACAAACAAAGACAATGTTGTGTATATGGTTATACAGATCGTATGATGGTATGCCCACAAACAAATGGTGATTCTGTAGCATTTGAAGTAATCTACTCAAAATGACAAACTTTGTGTCATCCGATAGTGACGGTTACACAATAGCTCTAGTGATATCCATCGCTATAATATCAAGCTGATATTGATTCCATGTATGAGCTTTGGCATGAAAAACCTATAGTGGTGGATCAATATCCTTAAGAGGATATGGGTTATTATTATTATCATTCTGATTCTGGTTCAGTGTTGCATTCACTATGGTATTTGCAGTGTTGTTCGCATTATCCTAGGCCATTCTTCTCAGCGTCCTTTGGATTTCAAGGTCAAATAGAGTCAGGGAAATGCCTCAACTTTGAGTGTTATGCATACACTTCACTTGCATGCTGAAACAAAATAAAAGTACCAAAAAATATAAAATGAGGAAAATAAGGATTAATTCTCGAAATACTCAAATTAAACAAGTCTAGCCATGTTCCTCGTTAATGGTGCTAAAAACTTGATGCCGCCCAAGCTAGACCTCTTTTTTAAAGACTAAAGCAGTCGTTGTCAAGATATATAATCTAACCGAGGTTAGGGTCGATTCCACAGGGAATATGGTAGACTTAGAGTAATTTCAAGCAATTCAAGTTAATTAACCTACATATCTCCCCGAAAATGAGGGTTTTATAAATTGCAGAAAGTAATCATAGACTAAACAAGTGTGTGAAACTAGTAAGAAGAGTAGATAGGGTATTGTGTTCCCCATGATTCCCTAACTTGGCATTACCCAATAATCATATTTTTTTCTAGTGTCTTGCATGTAGAACAATAAGTTAAGTTTACCAAATCCTTTGATCTAGGTGAGAGGCAAATTTCATTACGTGATTTGATCCATCTGTAGTGTGACTTTACTAACCATTACCTATTATTCCAGTACATCCTCCTCTTGATCCAATTTGGTTGATTAGAAGAGAAAGCATCCACTGAATCCTATTAATTAATCTCTTTTCCTATTCATTACTATCTTGATATAGTTAGTAATACTAGGCGAGTTCTAACGTTGGCTACAGTTAAAAAATAATCAAAAATAAAAAGAATTAGTTAATACATGCATGCACACTTTTCAAGAATTATGAATTATCCAATTTTACCTTGTTAGTTCGCCATGGTTCACAAAATCCTAGTTGTGATTTAGCTACTTATTATCATTGTAGATGCAAGAATCATGATATAGAATAATATAATTAAGCACTTATAAGGATGAAATTAAGAACAAGAAATTCAAGCTCTTTAATAAAAATCACAAAGTATGAATTAAAATCACCAAATAACATTTCAAAGTGCTTTTCTCAATGTTCCTCATTTCTCTTATACATTCCTTGTTTCCTATTAAAAAAAACTAAAAAGCTATTTATAGTATTTAAAATACAAATCCAAAATAAAATAGGAGAACTGAATTCGACAGGCAGTATGAGCATGTCTATATGCCATACAAAGTTCTACAACTTGTATCGGGGCTTCATGGTCTTCAATCCTCAATTTTGGGTTCAACTTTTATGAGACCATTCTATGAGCCGTATTCAGACTCATGACCCATATAGGCTTTTATCTGATGATTTTTAGCAACTTCCCAATTTTAGATCCTCAGGGTACGGAACCTCATTTATGACTCAAACTTTATTCTATGGCTAGTTTGGTAGTTCGTAGATTCAACTTCAGTTAATCACCCGCTCACTGGATTTTACTACAAACCCCCTTATACACCTCATGGAAACTTTCATAGCCCGTAAAGGGTATCGTAGAACAATGAAAACTTCAACAATTGCACACTTAGCCCCAAATCATGCCAAATCTTATAATCTTGAAAAACAAATGTAAAAACACATCAAACCTGCTAACAATGCTTTGAAAACACACAAAATTTTATGTTTTAAGCGTCTAAAGTGTTGTATTTTGACAGCACATCATACGCCTAGGGCCTAGCCTGGGTCGTGACACTAGATAGAAACAAGAAAACTATATGAAAGTTAAATACCCTCATTTATTCATTTCTTGAAGCTCTTATGTTGAAGGTAATTCTCTTTCCCCCCCCCCCCCTAAACTCTATTTTGGTTCATAGTTTAAATGTCTGAATTTTGAATTGTATCTGTGGTTATATGTTCTCCTAAGCTTGGCCGTTATTTGAAGATGAACAATCCTAAGGAAAAGATATTGTAACACCTCACAACTCTATTTTTATAATTCAAATCATTCATCATTGGTAAACAAGCTTGAATCGAGTGATGTCCTACTTATATTTATGTGTTACATCTCACTTCTATATTAGAAAGTGTATTGAAAGTAGTTTAGGATCATAAGAGACCTCTAATACTTACTCAAGTTCAAAACTTCTTACCGGCTATGTTTTTCACAGTAGCTTATGCAAGATTTAACATTAAATAATTATCTATTAGAATATAAAGAATTATGAAGTCGATGACCTAACAAGTTAAAGTTCTATGAGTCTTTTTTCCAACACCACTAAGTTTGCTTCATTTTGAGGTTGGAGTAAAAAGTTATAATCATTTTACCACAGATTACCAGAATAAAGTTTTCTAGATCAGTACTTATGTCCTTGACCTAAGGGTCATAGATGGGATCTATGACCCCTCTTGTTCACTAATGGAAAAAATCTTGAGAGTCAATTTTTGGGTCCAAGTTTGTTAGGACCCGTAACGTAAGTTAAACCCCGAACGTCCTTAATTGGTTCGATTTAATAAAGTTTGGGACCGAATACA
>JAOTQJ010085670.1:0-12313 GCA_025642045.1 Solanum sejunctum
AGCCCTTTTGTCGCCAAGAAGTTCCATGTTGACCCTGAGCAATTATGTGAGTCATATGGGGCATTAACTCCTATTAGTACATCTATTGTTGCGAAGAAGGTCTACAGACATTGTTCCATTTGCATCTTGCATAAAATATTGCCTGTTGATCTTGTTGAGATAGATATGGTTCATTTTGATGTCATTCCTGGGATGGATTAGTTGCATGCATACTATGACTCTATTGATTATTGAACTCACACGATCAAGTTTCAATTCACAAATGAAGTCGTCATTGAGTGGGAGAGTCATGATGTGGTGGTCAAGATGGCCTTACAGACTAGATGTGGGCATTATGAGTTTGTTGTGATATATTTTGGGTTAAACAATGCACCAACAATCTTCATGGGCCTTATGAATAGGGTTTTCAAACCCTACCTTGATTTATTATTGTGGTATTCATTGATGATATTTTGATCTATTCTCGTGGTGAGGAGGAGCATAGGGCTCATTTGAGGGTTGTGTTGCAAAGATTAAGGGAAGAGAAGTTATATGTCAAGTATGAGAAGTGTGAATTTTGGTTAAGAGAGGTTGCCTTTCTAGGACCTGTGGTGTCGGGGGATGGTATAAAGGTGGATCCTAAAAAGAAGGATGTGATTAGAAATTGGCCTAGATCATTAACCCCATCGGTTATTAGGAGCTTCTTGGGCTTACAAGTTTATATTGGAGATTTTTGAATGGGTTCTCTTCTATTGCTTCTCCCATGACTAAATTGACTCAAAAAAGTCCAAGTTTGTATGGACCAATGAGTGTGAGAGGAGCTTCCAAACATTGAAAGATAAGCTTGTACCCGCTCCTATTTTATCACTATCGGAAGGGGTAGAGGGATTTGTTTTGTATTCTGATGCTTTTTGAGTTGGTTTATGTTTTGTTCTAATGCAAAATGGTAAGGTGATAGCCTATGTTTCTAGGCTACACAAAGTTGATGAAAAGAATTATCCTACTTATGATATTTAATTGGCTATCATGGTATTAGATTAAAGATTTGGTGTCATTACTTGTATGGGGTGATGTTGATCTATTCACCGATCATAAGAGTCTCCAATATGTCTTCACTCAAAAATATCTAAACTTAAGGCAAAGGAGATGGTCAAAACCTTTTAAGGACTATGATATGAGTATGCATTATCATCCGAGTAAGGCTAACGTGGTGGCGACTTTGAGTTGGGTGTCTACGGGTAGACTAGCTCATTGTAACGACCCCAATAAGTGCCCAAAAATGTACCTTGGAATGCCCAGAATTTTAATTTCCATATCTCTCAAAATTCATTTGCTATTTTAAAAATCCGACTTCATGTTATTGTTCGGGAAGTCCAAGTTATAGGGAGAAGGTTCTAACTTTGACTTAAGAGCGAAGAATTAGCAATTATGAAAATTCAAGAATGCAATTTCCAGTGTATATTCCACAACACTAGCGCGACGTGCTAGTGCCTTATTTTGAGCATTTTTCTATTTTTGGGTCCAAGGCTTTGGGTCTTGGGCCCCAGGCTTCCCATACGTGTTTTTACCTATACTTAACCTTATTTCACTATCATATCATCATAAATATTTCCCAATACTCACCCAAAACACTTAGTCATATTTTGACTCCCCAAACTCATGTCTCAAATCCTTATCCCAAGATAAGGCTCTCCTTCTAGGATCTTCTTTAAACTTCAAGTCTCTATCTCCAATCTCTTTCAAGGGTTCTACAAATATAAGGTTTGTGGGTTTCTTTCATGGGTTCCTTTCTCCCATAATACTGAAGCCTTATTTTACTAAAATTGCCTGATTTAGAGTTTATTTACAAATGGGTCTTGAATATTATGGAATTCACAGAACACTGTGTTAAAGTTATGTAAAGTTGTAACTGTTTTGATATGTTTTGAGCTATAAATCTTTTATTTATTATAAGATTTGATGAGAAGTTTTGATGTATATGTCTTGAGGTTGTTGCAAGGTATTGATTGATGACTATACAACGGATTTTCTTGCATGATTTCATCTCGAAATTGTATGATTTTTACTACCATTTCACACCCTCTAAGTGTTTGATAAAATGTATGAATGCGGTTTCATGAGTAGTTAATGGTCGAAAGAATGCGATATAATAAGAATAACTATATGATGATGAAATGAGCTTATGTATATGATATACTCTATATAAAGTATTCCATTACACCATACCCAATCGTAGGGAGAAGAGCCCCGGTAACCATGTTAGGGATTTACACTCATCAACCATGTGAGGAGTTTATACCACACAACCACCAAGGGATTTATACCTTGAATAGCTAGCTTGAACTCTTCTACACAGATGATATCCTATATGAGCATGAGTAACTTAAGCAAGTTTTACTCAAGCATTAATCATACATGTCATATGGTTATATTTTGCCTATCGCTTAATACTATGCATTTTGATTAGATGCCTATCTGTTGTTGCATTGCTTACTACATACATAGTACATTCAAATATACTAATGCATACTCTTTCCTATGCTATAAGTGTAGATTAGTTTCTTCGATAGGGCTAGTGTTGTGGTTAGCGCTCTAAGTAATCAAGTATGTGTGGATAATGGTGGCAAGGAGGAGACTAGTGGGGTCCATCAGTTGGTTAGATTGGAATTTAGGATAAGGGAAGTTGAGAATGGTAGTATAGTGTTCTTGGTTTTTCTAATCTTCATTGGTTGAGGAGGTCTTGTTAAGCAAGGCCTTGATTCAGCCTTATTAGAGTTGGTAGTGTGGGTGAAACGATGATAGAGTGGGGATTATCTCCTAAGAGGGAGATGGTGGTTTGTGGCACCAAGTGTAATAGGTGTGGTTAAGGTTAACAAGTGAGTTAGGGTTGTGAGTCCTTTTAGAGTATGGAGGAAGTTGGTAAGGATGTATACGGATGGGAATTGCCTATCGCTATAGGTATGGTTCGTTCGATCCTTCTTATTTCTAGGTGGAAGGGATGTCTTGTTGACTCTAACGTTATAGAACACTTTGAGATTGGGGGTGTTATGGAGGGTAAGTTGGCTTATGAGAAGTCCCGATGGAGGTGTTGGATGGATGAGTGGAGAAGTTGATTGATAATGATGTAGTGTTCTTCAAGACCCTTTGGAAGAGTCATCTATTCATATGTGTCTCTTGGGGAGCCGGAGCTGGCATGGAGGAGTAATATACATATCTCTATCATTCTATTATGGTTTAGGATAACACGTCAAGTCCTTTTTGAATTTCAAGCCTTATGTTGTAGCCCATATGTCATTGCATGCATTCATGATTATATTGAGAAAGATCATGGTGATTTTAACATTATGTTGAGATTTTGAAAATGGTGTTTTAAGTGTGTCGCTGCATTTTTGTTAGGGCTGATCTCTTTATGATACTCTTCTCTTGTACATTTCTTTGACATTCGGGGACGAATGTTCCCAAGGGACAGATATTGTAACAACCCTAAAAAAAGCCTAAAAAAGTGCTTTGGAATGCCCATAATTTAAATTTCCATATATCTCAAAATTAGTTTGCTATTTCAAAAATCTGATTTTATATTATTGTTCAGGGTGTCCGAATTAGGAGGGGAATGGTTTAACCCTTATTTAAGAGAGAAGAATTAGCATATAAGAAAATTTAAGAATGCAATTTCTAGTGTGTATTCCGTGACGCTGGCGCAATGCGCCAATGCCTTATTTTGAGCATTTTTCTTCTTTCGGGTCCAAGGCTTTAGGTCTTGGGCCCAAGGCTTCCCATATGTGCTTTTACCTATACTTAGCCTTATTACACCCTCATATCATCCTAAACATTTCCCAATACTCACCAAAAACACTTATTCATATTTTCACTCCCCAAACTCAAGTCCCAAACCTTTATCCTAAGCTAAGGTTCTCCCTCAAGCTTCAAGTCTCCATCTACAATATCATTCATGGTTCTCCAAAGCAAATGTATGTCGGTTTTTTTCATGGGCTACTTTCACCCATGATACCCAATACTCCTGTTACTCAATTTGCATGATTTAAAATTGATTTACCAATGGATCTTAAATATTATGAAATTCACTGTACACTATGTTAAAGCTATGTAAAGTTGTGATCATTTTGCTATGTTTTGAGATATAAATCTTAGATCTATTGTAAGCTTTGATGAGGGGTTTTAATGTATATGTCTTGAGCATTTTGCAAGGTATTGATTGCTGATTTTACAATGGATTTTGTTTCATGATTTTATCTCTGAATTGCATGATTTTATACTACTATTTCACAACCTTTAAGTGTTTGATAAAATGGCCGGATGTGGTTTTTTGAGTAGTTGAAGGTGCGAGGCATGAGATATAATATGAATGACTTTATGATGATGATATAATCTTATGTATATAATATACTCTATATAAAGTGTTGCATTAGACCATACCCAATTCGGGGGGACAAAAGCCAAGGTAACTATGTTGGGGTTTGTACTCATCAACTATGCGAGGGGTTAATACTTTGTCAGCGTGTTGATAAGATATGATTGACATCAACCTTGTGAGGAGTTTATACCACACAACCACCAAGATATTTATCCCTTGAATAGCTATCTTGGTCTCTTCTAGATGTATGACATCCTATATGAGCATGAGTTACTTAAGCATGTTTTACTCAAGCATTGATCGTGTATGCTATATTGTTATATTATGCCTATTGTTTACTATTGTGCATTTTGATTATGATTCCTATCAATTGTTGCATTGCATCCTGCATACTTAGTACATTCAAATGTACTAACGCATACTCTTTCCTACATGATATCACTATGTAGGGATCAAAGCCCAAGTTGATCATCCTCCTCCTACACGTGGCTAGTTTGGTACTCAAGCTAGTTGGTGAGTCCTCCACTTCAGATACCTTAGTCTATGTTACTCTTATTATGTATGGAGACATTCTTCTTTCTATTCTATTTTGACTATGAGTGTTAGCCCAGCTGCTTGTCTTGGCCCCCGCTAAGTTCTATATAGTAGAGGTATTGTTAGACAAGATATTTATCTATGTTATGAGTCTTAACTCTTTCGTCTCTTGACTATGATGTTACGCATGCTTTCCCATAGTCCCTTGCCCTTATTTTCCAAACTTTTCCTTGTTACTTATGTACTAATCTCTCTCCCTTAGTCCCATTTTCTACTTGTTTAAGTTTCTTGTGTTGTCTTATATTTCTTCGCAACCAAGGATGTGTAATGACATGCTAAGAGGCTTGTTAGGGGTTCATTCGGGTTCCCCATTCACCAGACACGTCTATGCAAGCTCATCAAACCCTTACATTTGAAGCATCAAGAAAGGGCCTACTCCATCTTCTCAAGAACACAACAACATGGAAACCCAACAATCTACTTATAACTCCATAGGTTATTTTCACGAAAACAACTCATATAGACATGTATATCATCATCATAAAGTCATACAACTTATATGCCATGCCTTAAGACCCTCTACAACTCAAGAATCCATAATCGAATATTTTATAAAACACTTGACGGCTGTGTAATGGTAATGTAAAACCATGCAATTCAAGATTGAAATCACGCAAGAAACTTGAAGTAAAACATCTTATCTATACTTAGTAATACCAACTTGCAAAATACATTAAAAATCCTCATCAAATATCAAGAGAGATCATAGTTCTATAGCTAAAAACATGCATAATCATAATAGGTAAATCATCTCATGGTGCAAACTTTAAAATGAGTAATCATGCATTTTCAACTGAACTTTCATATAATACCAATATAGTATACGGTCATAATCTCTAGTGAATAATGCCCATAAGCAAAACAACTTTGAAACATGTAATTTTCACAGAAATGGAAGATTGGGCTTCATGACTGAAAGGACCCAATAGTTGAAACCTACATACCTTGAACTTTGGAGAATTTTTTGAAGAAGATTTTAATGGAGACTTGAAGCTTGAAGGAAATCCTTAGGTCCTGATGATAGTTTTGGGATTAAATCTTGACAGAAAAATTAGTGTAAGTGTTGGGTGAGTATTAGGGAATGCTTTGGATGATATGAGGGTGAAATAAGGCTAAATATAGGTATTTTTACATACGTGAACTCTAAGGCCCAACACTTAAAAGTCTTGGACTGAAGTAAAAAATTAGGACAATTTTAACACTGGTGCATGTCACAGAAGGAGCGCGCACTTACACTGTTTTCAGCTCCTTTGAAAATTCGGATTTTGCTATGGTTGCTCTAAAATTTGGGTTAGATCCATTTTCCACTTAATTATTCCCCCTAAACAAGAGTATGAAGTTAGATTTTCAAATAATGCACAGATTTTTAGATATATAAAATTACAATTCCTGGGCACTTCTAAGGCACATTTTTGGGCACTTTTTGGGGTTGTTTCAATATCTTCTCCTTGGAAACATTTGTCCCTGAATGTCAAAGAAACATGTATGAGAAGAGTAATCATGAAAAAATCATCCCCAACAAGATTTCAACAATACATTTAAAACGCCATTTTAAAAATATCAATATAAGTGTCAAAAATCATCATGAACTTGTAACATAAACATGGATGCATGCAAATGACATAGGGGCTAAAACATAAGGCTTGGAATCATGAAAAGGACTCGACATGTCATCATAATTTGAATATAATGAAAGAGATACAGATATTATTTCTCCATGCCCACGCCGGTTCCCCGAGAAAAACATCCGAATAGACGACTCTTCCAAAAGGCATTGACAAATACTACATCCTCATCAATCAACTTCTCTACTATTCCATCCAACATCTCCACTGGGACATCCTTCTAAGAAAACTTATCTTCCACCTCACCCACAACTTCAAATAGTTCTATAGCACTAGAGTCACCAACACATCCCCTCAACCTAGAAGCATGACAAATCGGGTACACCACAACCTTACCATAGGCAATTCCCAAAATTATGCAACCTTACCAACCTCTCGCTACACTATATAAGGACTCACAATCCTCAATTTAATTGTCAACCTTATATACACCTAACCTACTTGGTACCATAATGACCATCTCCCCCTTGGGGGACAACCTCCACTCTATCATCTTCTCACCCAAAACTTCTAACCCTAATAAGGTGGAATCAAGGCCTTGCCTAATCTAGATCTCTTAACCTAAGAAGATTTGGAACCATCAAGAATGCTACACCACCATGCTCAGCTTCCCTCAACCTAACTTCTAACCTAACTGATGGACCCCACTTGTCTCCTCTTAGCCACCAACAAAATAATGCACACTCAGTCATAATCCTTAAAGAATTCTAACCACATTCTTGCTATCCATAGTTCACACCTATCATATTTAGCAAACAACCTCTCATCCTCCAAGAATTACAACACTACCTCCAAATGATTCACAAGCCCTAAAAAAATCAATACCTCATCTCTAGAGACCACCACAAATATATCAAGGTATGGTTCTAAGACCCTATTCAAGAACCCACTAACACCACCATTGCATAAGTCAACCAAACATCTCTATTAATACTAATTATGTCTATTCCAAGTTCGAAAAGACACTTAGGGATATCACCTACCCTCATCCTCACTTGGGGACAAAACCCATACAAAATATCAATCTTAGAGAAGTGACTAACCCATTGTACTTGACCTAATAGATCAACCATCCTCAACCATCATATTATAACCTTACGGGAACTACACTCATTGCAAGCATGCTATACAAGTATCCCAAACTACCCCAAGACCCTAAACACCTCAAACTAAGTCCAACTGAGATCATAAGACAGCATTTTATGTAATGATAACATAGGGCCACCCTTATAGATCTCTTCTAGCAACTATAGACTCACACAACCATTTGGGACACATATATGAATCCTCTCAGTACAAAGGAATAACATAAGAGATAGCAACTCCTAGAACTATCAAATAACCTTACTCAAAACGTTGATCACAATATTAGCCTTACATAGGGTCAACTAAGTTGTATAAGAAGTAGTAGAAGATAAACTATTCACAACCTTTGGTATTAGCCCGCTAAACCTAGGAAGCTCCTAATATTTGATAGGTTCAAAGGTGTAGGCCAATCTCTAATCACCTTCCTCTTACTAGGGTCCATTTTAATACCATCACACGACACCACACGACCTTGGAAGACAACCTCTTACAACCAAAATCCTACTTCTCCTATTTAGCATCCTACTTCCTTCCTTAAACTTTGTAGTACTGCACTCAAATGACTCACATGTACTGCCTTATTAGCAAAATGAACCATCATATCATCACCAAAACCACCATAACCTAATTAGAGTAGGGACTAAAGATCTTAATCATGAGACTTATAGGCAAAACTGGTGTACTAGTCAAACCAAAAGACACTACCTTAATTTTAGAATATCAGAAAGGGACATTCAATGCCTCATATACCATAACCAACAATACTATAAACAAAAAAACTTAGGTTCAAGACCTCTAATTCTCAAAAGGTGATAACTGCAACCCCTTAGAGATCAATTGTACCTTACGACATGAAATGTACCTACCCCCGTTGCTATCGCTTGACCACTACATCAAGATTCTTCCACTTAAGGACGAGTTCATTATGGAATCAGGATCTAATTATATAGGTCCTACCATCCATCAAGACACAACATGTAAGCATCCATTTCATCCTTAATGAGACATGAAAATGCACTATGCCAACTCCGACAAGCCACATGACAAGATCTAATGCAACACAAACTCGGATCAACACCCATGAACTTTCTAACAACAATATACCCAACCAGAGGTAAACACCAAAGGTTCACCTCACCATTCAGGACACACAAGAAGCCACTAGCAACCAAAAGTAATAGTGAAACTCAAATCCATCAACATCAATTCCTTCAACTTACCTCTCTTTAACTTTCTCTTTAAAGCAGCATGATCAACTAGAAGAGAAAAAAATATTCGTTAGAGGGAAAGCCCTATCTCACTTCTAAAGAACAACATAGACCATGAAGAAGTGATACATTTCTTAAAATATCTCACATCCTCCTACGCATAGTTGTTGTGCACAACATAACCATGAATAAGAATGTAATCGATGCGGAGTATTAGACTCTGAGGATCTAACAACCTAGTGCTTTGATACCATCTTTGTTATGCCCAGCAAATGGGGAATGTGAACGAACCCCAAACAAGCCTCATAGCATATTATTACACATCTTTGGTCACGAAAGCAATGTAAAACAACATAAGAAACTTAAACATGGAAAATAGGACTAAGCGAGAGAGAGATTTATATATAAATAGCTTGAACATCATATGTGAGTCAAAGCTCGAGCATATACATAACATGTCCAATAACACCTTTTGGAACTAGGCTCATCCTCATAGTTAATACATACATAAAAGAAAGATAGTCTTAGAACATAGCATGAGATCATAAGCAATGTCCCTGGAATAGAGGACTCATTAACAAGCTTGAGTGAAACTGTACTAGCCACATGGGTGGAGATACTCAAGGGGGTATCTGATTCCTACATGGTAATATCATGTAGGCATAGAGTATGCATTAGTATGTTTGAATTTACTAAGTATGTAGCATGCAATGCTAACAAGTCATAGGCAACATAATCGAAATACATAACTATAAGCATGGATAGGTATAACATCAATATGGCATGCATGTTTAATGCTTAAGGTAAAACATGCTTGTAAATTATGAACAAGGAATGTGAACTCAATAGAGGATACATACTCAAACCTTTTTTTGAACCTTTATCAAATGGGCCAATTAGCTCCCACTCACCTTACGATATAAACTTTTTGGAGAGCGTTACCAATACCCCTTCCGTACAATATAGTCTTTTTGATAGGTAGTATAAGATTTCCCCTAATTTATGATATAATCTTTTGGGTAGGAGCCATAGCTAATTCTACCTTACAGTATGACATTTTTGATAGAATGTACACACCTTACTATATGATCTTTTCGGTGGAAATCCGTAATCTTTCTACCTTACAATATGGCCTTTTTGATAGGATATCCTTACCTTATGATATGATCTTTTTGGTAAGGACCTTTAGTATTTCTACCTTACACCATGACCTTTCAGTAGGATTTCCATATCTTATATAATATTTTTGATAGGAATCATAGAAAAAGCTCATCAAACTATTACATTTTAAGTATCAATAAAAGGTCTAGTCCATCTTCTCAAGAACACAACAACATGGAAACCCAACAATCTACTTAGAACTCTATAGGTACTTTTCATGGAAACAAGTCATATAAACATTTATATTATCATCATAAAGTCATACAACTCATATTCCATGCCTTAGACCCTCTACAACTCAAGAATCCATAATGAGATATTTTATAAAACACTTGGCGGGTGTGTAATGCTACTATAAAACCATGCAATAAGAGTAAAATCTGATGTGCCATCAAAATATCGCATAATTAGTGCCTGAAACAGGGGATTTTGTGAGTTTTAAAAGCGACTTTTTATTGTTTTGATGTGTTTTTGTGTTAATCTTCCAGAAAAGGTAGATTGGCATGATTTTGATGAAAAGTTGCAAATTTAGCTGAAGTATAGGCCTTACGATCCCACCTATGAGCCGTAGCTCAAGCTATGAGTCATAAGGTGGTGTTGTAGCAAGAATCAGAGATCAAAATTTAGAAATATTTCTAAGTGAAGGTTACTCCAATGAGGCCATCATACGAGTCATATAGGTAAACTCGTAGTAAGCATTAGAGAGCGAAGATGTCAGACCAATAGCTGAAGGCCAAGACTACGATAGGAACATACGAGTCATAGTTCAAGCAATGACTCATACCTATGGGTTGTACCAGTTTAATCCAAGATGCCAGGAATCTGATACAAGACCTCGATTATAACCCATAGGTCATCCTACGAGTCGTAACTGCGAGCCTTATCGCTGTCAGCTGTCTTTTCTATGTAAATTCTAGGGTTATTTTGTAAATGGTATATATAGTTTAAGTTATATTTGGAGAAAGAGTTTGACCAGTAGACAACCTAGAGTTACATTTTTGAATCTTTTATTAGTTTTTTTAGAGTAGTTTATTATTCTCTCTTATTATTGATCAATCAAGCTTGTGGGTTTGCAACTTGTGGTGCCTATTTTCTTCATTGGTATTGGTAAAGCTCTCATTATGTCTTGTATGTACATTTTTACTTGTTTTACCTTAGACATGAGTACCTAAGCACCCACAACATGGGGTTGTGGGAACCATGGGTAGTTGACATTGAGATGACCTAGGTTTCTTGCATTTCCATGATTGGGTTTTTGCATGTATTATCTATTTTCCTTCATTGTTATTGTGGTTTGGTGGTGGACAATACCAAAACTCGCCTACTGTCATATTCCCGACCAAGGTTATGACAAATAGGAAAAAGAAAGTACATGACAAAATTTAATTGATGCATTCTCATCTAATCAACCGAGCCTGACTAAGGGGAGGTTGACTAGGACAATAGGTAATGGTTAGTTGGCATGCCATGGTTTCCGACAAAGCGCCATGGTGAAATCCAACCTTCACATTAACAAGAGGGCTGGAAAAACCTAAGTTACCATCCTACATGTAAACCACTAATTGTCTTCTAATCAAACCTTATATTCCTTGTGGATTCGTACCTAACCTTGGTTAGGTTAATTGCTGATAACGACCACTTTCTTATTGGAGCATGAAAATCATTAAAATTATGTAAGAAAACTTGAAGTAAAACAGCCCACCAATACTTAGTAATATTGTCTTGCAAAATACATTGAAAACCCTCATCAAATATCAAAAGAGATCATAATTCTATAGATCAAAACATTCATAATCATAATACGTAAATCATCTCATGGTATAGACTTAAAAATGAGTAATCATGCATTTTCAACTTATATTTGATAAAATCCCAACATAGTATATGGTCATAATCTCTAATGAATAATACCTATAAACAACACAACTTCGAAATATGTAATTTTTATAGAAATGGAAGATTAGGATCATGGGTGAAAGGACCCAATGGTTGAAAACCACATGCCTTTACTTTAGAGAATTTCTTGAAGAAGATTTTATTGAAGACTTAGAGTTGAAGGATATCCTCAGATCCGGATGAGGGTTTTGGGACTTGAATCTTGAGATGGAAATTATTGCAAGTGTTTGAGTGAGTACTGGAGAATATTTTAGATGATATGAGGGTGAAATAAGGCTAAGTATAGGTATTTTCACATATGGGAACACTTAGGCCTAACACATAAAAGTGTTGGACTGAAGTTAAAAATCAGGGCCATTTTAACACGAGTGCGTGTCGTGGAAGGAACATAC
>JAOTQJ010085681.1:0-12312 GCA_025642045.1 Solanum sejunctum
ACCCCACACCTTACAATATTCGAACAATGCAAATGAAACATGACATGGTGTGGACAAATTAGCGCTAATTTTCAAAAGTGCTTGAATCTCGCGTTAATGGGCTAATGTGCGTCTAGCGCTTAAGAGGGTCGAGTGTATACATGTTTTGTGTCGAATTGAGGAGATTATGTCCTTAACATGAAGTGAGAGAATTGAGGTGCTTGTAGAACTTAATAATCTAGAAGGTGAGTCACCTACTTGCTTAGGTTAAATTTGGAAGTTAAACAGAGACGAGGCTCGACGTCGAAATTATCCAAGTTTGATTATGAATAAAGTCCAAGTTGAGAGTATACGTTTGGCCCATTATTTAGTATCATAAATGGTCTATATGATCAGCCCAAGAAGTATAATAAAAAGGTCCCCAAAGACATCACAATACACTTAGCAAATTGGGCCCAAAACTAAGTGAAAATTGAAAATAGGAAGCCCAAGTCCATCAAGTTGGTGCTCCAAAAGGCCCAAATAAAAGGAGAAAGGAGCTGCATCACCTCCTTAGTGAAATAAGTATGATAATGCCTCATCATTTCGGCATAATATCCCTTTATAAAGAGCTTCAAGCTGCTCCAAGGTCATTTCTCACTTTAACACCAAAAACATCAGATTTGGTCTCTAAGTTTCCTCTCAACGTTTCTCAACTTTATGAAGCGGTAAAACGACTTATTTAGGGTTATTAAGGAGACTCTAAACCTTGAAGACAAAGTTAAGTAATTATAGTTGTGTGTTTAGTATAGTTTTATCATGAAAAACAAGAGATAGATACTAGTTATGTTTGCTGAAATCTGTTGGACAGATTCTGTGCAGAAAGTTGTTGCACCTTTTTCTTTTGTTTTGGTGATTTCTCTATGGTTTTGAAGTTGTATTATGAATATAACTTGGTTCTATTAATATGGGTTGAGTTATGAACATCACCCTAAGGTTGCTTCCCTGATTTTGGTTTCATTTAACAAGCGCGTTTTATCAAAGTTATCTTAAGTGTCATGTTGATTGGAACTTGCGGGCTGTTGTGTGTAAAGCTATTAGCTCAAGTCCTTAATGAATTCTTAAGTGCTGTTATAGGATTATTTGAGGTCTATTTATATGTGTAAATGTTGCTAGAACAGTTTGGTTAAAGTTGGAATAGGTTTGGAGTTGTCAACGTCATAATATAGGGAAGGATGGTAACGTTATGCCGTCCGTTTTTAGATTGTGTGGAATTGTGATGTGTTGTGCTTTGTGGGCTGTTGTAAGTCTGTTATTAACTTAAAATTTTCTTTACATGATATGTACATACTAATGTGTATTAGAAAATATGATTAGGGGCGGAAAGGTTAAAGAAATGCGCTCGAGTTTATAAACACCCGCTTGTTGCCCATATATTATTTTCGTATGTGATTGGGATGCCAAGGCGCATCTATTGGATATTAATTCTAGTGTTACCACTTAATATGTTGTAGATACGTATTTTGAGGAAGGGAAGGTTATCTCGAGGTAGTAATAAGGTCCGACGATGAGGTATGTAAGGTTACTTGATTTCATATCACATGGCATGAAATATAGATCCCTCGTGGGTACATAAAGGCACTTGCCGAATCCGACACAACTATTAATCTTGTATCCACTCTTTAACATGTTCATATGATTCCATACATAGTTACCTTCAAACCTGCCTAGATACTTTGACACCAAGTTACATGAGTTCCTGCTACAAAATAAAGTTTACAAGTTATTCCATTTCATATGCGTTGCATCATTTGTGTAAATGTACTCTTTTCATTGTCATATATGATCATCCCCATGGCATGTGTTACATATATAGTCTTATAGCGCCAATGTTATGGCCACCAAAAGAATCATCTCAAAGGAAATTGGAAGATAAAGTTTTGATGGGTGGAGCCCGAGGGGGTTCTAGAAGAACCTAGCATACGGACGATCCCAATACAATATTACAGGTGGAGTCCGAGGGGGTTCAAAAAGAACTTAGCATAAGGATTATCCCAATACAGTTTACCACTGATCAGTTAGTCATTTGATTTCAGCTATGCATAGATTTTACAGTAAAGGTAAAGTGATATAAAGGACATAAAGTACACGATTCCACAGCATAACTAAGGGTTGTCCCTGATCTTCCATAGATGCATGGTTTCATTTGAGTTGTTACTTTATATATAGTATATCCTGCCTTATATACTTAGTACATTATCCCGTATTGATGTCTCTTCTGCGAAACTTGCATTTTATGCTGCAGGTACAAGTGCTAGTAGATCTCCCCAGTAGTAGTACAGGATATTCTGCTGCTGTCACCAAGCTCCAGGTTGCTTCGGGGCTTTGTACATGTCTAAAGCTTACATGTTTTTATTGTACAGTTTGCTGAGGCGGGGCCTGTCTTGACTCTTGTCAGATATTTTTCTTTATTTAGAGGCTTTGTAGACTATGTAAAGCATAGTACGGTCATGTCTCGCACTTTAGACAGTGTGGCCCCAATAGCCGAGTCATATGCATTTTCTTTTGGCTTGTTATCACTGTTTATCTTCTTAAATGCATGTCAAACATAGAAACCCCTTATAATATGTAAAGAACACACATAGTTACAGGTTGGTTCTCCTGAGCCTTATCGGCAATGGGTACCAGTCCGCCCTACGGGACTTTAGGGCGTGATAGGTGGCCCAAATATAGTACACTCAATGGAAGAAGGAGAAGGGGAATAACAATGTGGTTCTATGAGAGGAGTTTAAGGCAGCTTTCCTCAATCAGTTCTTCCCTCTTGATCTTAGAAAGTCCAAAATGGTAGAGATCATTAATTTTAAGTAAGGATATGAGTGTGAGCGAGTATGCCCTCAAGTTCAACCAACTCTCAAAATATGCTCCACACGTGGCTGCCAACCAAAGGACTAGAATGAACAAGTTCATGATGGGTGTATGCGACTTGATGAGTGAGGAATGTCAGTCCGCTATGTTGATTAGTAACATGGATGTTTCCTACTTGATGACTTATGCCGAACAAATGGAGGGGGAAAAGTTGAGGAAGAGAAGGGGTCATGAGGCTAAGAAGGCCCATATTGATGGTAAGTTCCAAAGTTACAAGGGTCGCCGGTTTTACCAAGGCCAAAGGTCTTCTCATAATCCTAGTGGGAGGTGTGGCAATGACTACCCAAGGACCGAAGAGGGTGGTGGTGTGATGCCTAGAATCGTGTGTCCAAAGTGTGGTAGGGGTCATGGTGGTCCATGCTTGAGGGATACTAATGTTTGTTTTGGCTGTGGGGAAGTAGGCCACAAGATGATTGATTGTTCATGAAAGTGCAACAAGGGTAAGGATGTTCCTCCTCAAGGACGGTGTACTAATGCGGTTCCTTTAGGTAGAGGAGGCCAACAAGGTGGTGCCCCAAGGCATAATTAGTTTTATGCTCTCCATGGATGCAAGGGGTTGATTAGGTGCCCAATTTTGTCATCCATATATTAAAAGTTTTTGATTTTGATGTGTATGCATTGATAGACTGATGTGCCACTCTTTCTTTTATTACTCCTCTCATTGCGAAAACATTTCATGTTTAGCCTGAATTGTTGTGTGAGTCTTATGAGGTGTCTACTCCTATTGGTGTATCCATTATTGCTAGAAAGGTCTATACAAATTGCCCCATTTGCACCTTGCATAAAATATTGCCTTGTGATCTTGTTGAGTTAGATATGGTTGATTTTGCTGTCACTTTTGGGATTGATTGGTTGCATGCATATTATGCTTCTATTGATAATAGAACCCGTAGGGTCAAATTCCAATTCCTAAATGAACCCATCCTTGAGTGGGAGAGTCATGATGTGGTGGTCAAGGATAAGTTTGTCTCTTTCATTAAATTCTAAATTTGATCTTTAAGGGGTGTCTTCATCATCTTGTGATGGTTAGGGATGTGGAGTCCAAAGTCCTTCCTATAGAGTCGATTTTGGTGGTTAATGAGTTCTTTGATGTCTTTCCAAATGACTATCCTGGTGTTCCTCCCAAAAGAAAAATGGAATTTAGTATAAACCTCCATTTGATACATAACCTATTTTTATTACCAATTACTGTATGGCCTTGGCGGAGTTAAAAGAGTTGAAGGAGAAATTGAGGAACTTGTCGGCAAAGGGTTTTATTACCCCTAGCCAATCACCTTGGGGTGCACCGGTGTTGTTTTATGAAGAAGAATGATGGATCTTTTAGAAGTTGTATTGATTACTGACAAATCAATAGGTTTACCATCAAGAGTAAGTACCCTCTCCCAAGAATTGATGATTTCTTTGACCAACATCAAGGGGCTACTCACTTCTCTAAGATTGATCTTTGGTCTGGGTATCATCAAGTTAAGATGAGGGAGTGTGACATTCCCAAAATGGACTTCTGGACTAGGTATGGCATTATGAATACGTTGTTATGTCGTTTGGGTTGACCAAAGAACCAGCCATCTTCATGGATCTTATGAATAGGGTCTTTAAACGCTACCTTTATTTGTTTCTAGTTGTTTTCCTTTATGATATTTTGATCTATTCGCATATTGAAGAGGAGCATGTGGCTCATTTGAGACTAGTGCTACAAAGATTGAGGGAAGAGAAGTTGTATGTTAAATATGAGAAGTGTGAATTTTGGTTGAAGGAGGTTGCCTTTCTAGGTCATGTGATGTCGGAAGATGGTATTAATGTGGATCCTAAAAAGATGGATGTGATTGGAAATTAGCCTAGACCATTGACCCCATCGGACATTAGAAGCTTCTTGGGCTTAGCGAGTTACTATCGGAGGTTTGGGAATGGATTTTCTTCTATTGCCTCTCCCATGACTAAGTTAACTCAAAAGAAGACTAAGTTGTGTGGACTAATGAGTGTGAAAAGAGTTTCCAAACCTTGAAAAATAATCTTGTGTCTGCTCCTATCTTGTCTCTACCGAAAAGCTTGGAAGGGTTTGTTGTATCTTGTGATGCCTCCAGGATTGGTTTGGGTTGTGTTTTGATGCAAAATGTTAAGGTGAGATCCTATGCTTCTAGGCAACTCAAAGTGCATGAAAAGAATTATCCTACTCATGATCTTGAATTGGCCGCCATGGTATTTGCTTTGAAAATTTGGCATCATTATTTGTATGGGGTGTATGTTGATATGTTCACCGATCATAAGAGTCTCCAATATGTGTTCACTCAAAAATATCTTAACTTGAAACAACAAAGGTGGTTAGAGCTTCTTAAGGATTATGATATGAGTGTGCATTATCATCCCGGTAAGGCTAATATTGTGGTGGATGCTTTGAGTAGGGTGTCTATGGGTAGTCTAGGTCATGTTGATGGTAGGGGCAAAGACCTCCCAGATTGGGGGTTAGGTTGGAAGAAGTTTATAAGGGTGGCATTGTGGTTGTTCACGGTTCAAAATCTTCCTTGGTTGATTAGGTAAAAGCAAAGCAAGATGTTGATGACTCCTTGTTAGAATTGAAGCCCTTGGTGAAAGAGGCAAGGTGGAGGTTTTCTCCCAAGGGGGAGATGGTGCTCTTAGGTACCAAGGTAGGTTATGTATGCCTTGTGTTAATGACTTGAGAGAGAAGATTCTTAATAAGGCTTATAATTCTTCCTATTCTATTCACTCCGGTTCTACCAAAATGTATAGGGACTTGAGGGATGTGTTTTGGTGGGGAGGTATGAAGCAATACGTTGCCAAATTTGTATCCAGTTGTCATAGTTGCCAACAAGTCAAAGCCAAACACCAATGGCTGAGTGGCCTAACCCAAGATATAGAGATTCCTACTTAGAAGTGGGAGGAAATCAACATGAATTTTATGGTTGGGTTGCTCAAGAATAGGAAGGGTTTTGATTCTGTTTAGATTGTGGTTGATAGGATGACAAAGTCAGCTCATTTCCTGTCGTTTAAGACCATTATGGGGCTGAAGACTATGTTAAATTGTACATTCATGAGTTGGTGAGATTACATAGAGTTCCCTTGTCCATCACATCAGACTGTGATGCTCAATTCACTTCACACTTTTGGAGGTCCTTCCAAAGAGGCCTTGGGTCCAAGGTAAAGCTTATACGACATTTCACCCTCAAACGGATGGCCAAGCCGAAAGAACTATTCGAACTCTTAAGGATATGCTTAGGGCTTATGTTCTAGAGTTTATGGGTAGTTGGGATGATCATCTTCCATTAATTGAGTTTTCTTACAACAATAGCTATCGTTCTAGCATTGATATGGCTCCTTTTGAGGCCCTCTATAGTAGACATTGTAGGTCACCGGTTGGGTGGTTTGAAGTGGGGGAAATGGCCTTATTGTGTTTGGATCTGGTTATGAAGGCTATGGAGAAGGTACGATTAATTAGACAAAGGTTGAAAATAGCCCAAAGTTAGCAAAAGTCTTATGCCAATGTGAGGAGAAGAGAGATTGAATTTAAAGTTGGTGATTGAGTCTATTTGAAGGTGTCACCCATGAAGGGTATGGTTCGTATTAGTAATAAAGGTAAATTAAGACTAAGATTTGTAGGTCCTTATAGGTTGTTGAGGAGGATTGGTAATGTGGCCTATGAGTTGGCATTGCCTAGTGAAATGGACTTGGTTTATCTGGTGTTTCATGTATCCACGTTGAGAAAATATGTGGGTGATCTGAATGTTATTGTCTCATTGAATATTATAGGTGTTGTTGCAGATAACTTGACTTATGAAGAGGTTCTAATAGAGATCTTGGATAGACAAGTGAAGAGGTTAAGGAACAAGGATGTTGCATCCATTAAGGTCCTTTGGAGGAATCAACAAATCAAAAGTGCTACATAGGAGGCAGAAGCAGACATGCAAAAGCTATATCCCTCTATCCTCCATTCTACTCAAGCCTAAGGTACTAAATCTAAGTCCCCTACTTGATTTCAAGCATTATGTTTCATCCCCTACGTCATTTATATGCATTTATGCCTGTATTGACAAAGTTCATGGTGATTTTAACACTTTTGTTGCAATTTTTCAAAATTGTGTTTAAATGTATTGATGCATTGTTCTTGGGACGGATTTCTTCTTATATATGCTTCTTTTACATTCAAGGATGAATGTTCCCAAGGTGGAGGTATTGAAACGACCCAAAAAAGCCCAAAAATGTGCCTTGAAAGTGCCCGAAATCATAATTTTCATATATCCCAAAATCTGTGTGTGATATTGAAAATCCAACTTTATATTCTTCATCAGGGGGCAAAATTGAGTGGAAAAAGGGTATAACCCCAATTTTAGATTAACCGAATCACAATTTCAATTTTCCAAAATTCATATTCCAGAGAGCATTCAAAACACATGGCGCAATGCAGCCAGGGCACGGAGATGCCTATTTTAATAACTATTTTGTTTGCTCAGTCCAAGACTTTTGAGTCATGGGCCTAAAGTCTTCCTATGCATGAAAATATCTGTACTTATCCATATTTTATCTTTACATCATACAAGACATTCCCCAATACTCTCTTAAACACTTAGACAAATATTTCACCACAAATTTGAAATCCAAAAACTCATCCTAATCTTAAGGATTTCGCTCAAGCTTCAAGTCTCCATTTCCATTCTTCTTCAAGGATTGTCCAAAGTAAAGGTATATGGGTTTCAACCATTGGGTCCTTTCACTCATGGTACCCAAGCTTCCTCTTTACCTAAATTATATTTTTCTAAGTTGATTTTACTCATGGGTCTTCTATTATAAACTTGACTATGAACTATGTTGGGATTTGTAAAAGTGTGACTATTTAAGCATGTTTTGAGCTATAAATTTAGATCTATCTTGAGATTTGATGAAGAGTTTTGATATATGTTACATGAGGGTATTATCAAGTGTTAGTGGGTGGTTTTACATTAAGTTTTCTCGCATGATTTCACTCCTGAATTGCATGATTTTACAATAGCATTGCACACCCATAAAGTGTTTGATAAAATGTTTGGTTAATGTATCTTAAGTTGTTGAAGGCCTAATGTTTACTTTATGATGATTAAAGGATGTTATATATGTATTGATTCCATGAGAAGTAATTATTGTGTTGTGAGTTGACCATAGCTAATTGAGGTGTGATTCCTCAATCACATTGGATAGGGGTGGTAAGCCATCAAATAATTGAGGGGTTGGTACCTCAAACATCTTGGATGGGGGTGGTAAGCCATCAACCAATTGAGTGGTTGGTACCTCAAGCATCTCGGATGGGGCTGGTAAGCCATCAACCAATTGAGGAGTTGGTACCTCAATCACTTCCAAAGGAGGGTGGTCATGTCCATCAACCAATTTCGGGGTTGATACCTAATCACTTCTAAAGGGTGGTCTACCTTAGATTCCTAGTACTAAGGTTTTTGGTCTATGATAATGGTCTATTCCTACATATGTGATATGATTTATGTGTAAGCATGTTTACCTCAAGTATCATTCATGCATGTCATATTGTTATACGATCACATATTGTTTAATTATGCATTTTGCCTGTGTTGCTGAAATGACCCCAAAAAGTGCCCAAAATGTGCCTCGGAAGTGCCTGAAATCATAATTTCCATATATTTCAAAATTCATACTTGATATTGAAAGTACGATTTCATATTCTCTTTTAGGGGCTCAAATTGGGGGGGCAATGGGTCTAACCCCGATTTAAGAGCAAATGATTAACAATTTCAATTTTCATAATTTTTCATATCCAAAATCAATCCGCGATAGTGCCATGATGCGCAGTTGTCGTGGACATGTTGATTTTGCCTCCACAACAGATCTGCATCGTGGATTAGATGCGGACCTATGTATTTGTTTCCAGTGATTTTTATCTCAGTCTAAGGCATTTGGATTTTGGGCCTAAGTGTTCCCATGCATGAAAATGTCTATACTTAGAATTATTTCACCCTCATGCATTCAAAATATTCCCCAGTACTCACTCAAATACTTAGCCAAATATTTATCAAGTCTCAAAACTCATCTGGATCTTAAGGTTCACATTCAAGCTTCAAGTCTCCATCTCCAATTTTATTCAAGGATTCTCCAAAGTCAACGTATGTTGGTTTCTTTCATAGGTGCCTTTCACCCATGACATCCAAGCTTACTTTTACCTAAAATTGCATGATTTAAGTTGATTTACTCATGGGTCTTACTTATTATGAATTTCACTGCACACTATGTTGGGGTTTCATGAAATTATTGTTGTTTTAGCATGTTTTGAGTTATAAATCTAAAATCTATTGTGAGATTTGATAAAGGGCTCGGTGTATATAGCTTGAGGGTTTTACCAAGTATCTCTTTATGGGTTTATATTGAATTTTTTTGCATGATTTCACTCTTGAATTACATGATTTTACACTAGCACTACACACTCGCCAAGTGTTTGATAAAATGTCCGAGTTATGATTTCCTGAGGAATTGAAGGTTTAATTCATATCATATGAGTTGAATGACTTTATTATGATGAAAGGAATGTATGTATATGATATTATCTCAATTGTTTTGGGAATTGACCAAGCCTCACTCAGAGGGATGTAGGCTCGAGTAACCTTGTTGAGGGATTTGTACCTCGATTACCTCACTCGGGAGGTGGTAGGCTTGTGCAACAATATCGAGGGTTTTGTATCTTAATAACCATTTTGGGGGCTTCGTACCTTATCAACCATGTTGGGGGGTTTGTTCCTAATCAACCAATTGAGGGGTTCATACCTTATTCACCTCTCCAAAGGGGTGGTAGGCCTTGGATATGCACTAATAATGGTCTCTCTTTACACATGTATTATGTTATATATAAGTATGGTCTTACTTCTAGCATCATTTACATATGCCATATTGCGATATGTTTACCCATTGCCTATGTTATGCATATTGCTTATGGTGTTTATCGCTTGTTGCATTGCATCCTATATACTTAGTAAATTCAAACGTACTAATGCATACTCTATGCCTACATGATGTCACCATGTAAGAGCCAGAGCCCCACTTGATCATCCTTCTCCATGTGGCTAGTATGACTTCTCTCAAGCTCTTTGGTGAGTCCTTCATTTTAGGGATGATTTTGTGATCTCATTCTATGTTCCAAAACTGTAGTCTTTTTTGTGTATGTTGATTATGAGGGTGAGCCCGATAGCTTGTCTTGTCCCCCACTAAGTATATAAGTTTTAGAGGTGTTGTTGGATATGTTTTATATTATGCTATGGCCCCCGCCATGTTGATGGGTGTTCTCATTTGTAGCTCATCAACCATATTGGGGGGTTTGTACCACATCAACCATGTTGGGGGGGTTGTACCTCATCAACCAATTGAAGGGTTCGTACCTCATTTGCCTCTCTAAGAATGTGGTAGGCCTTGGATATGCACTAATAATGGTCTCTCTTTACACATGTATTATGTTCTATATAGGCATGGATTTACTTCAAGCATCATTCTTACATGCCATAATGTTGTATGCTTACCCATTGCCTATGTTATGCATTTTGCTTATTGTAACACCTCACACCTTACAATACTAGTATAATGGAAATGAAGCAAGACATGGTTTGGTCAAACTAGTGCTAATTTTCAAAAGTGCTTGAATCTCGCGTTAATGGGCTATATGTGTGTTTAGCGCTTAAGAGGGTCCAGCGAATATACGTTTTATGCCGAATTGAGGAGATTATAGCCTTAAAATGAAGTGAGAGAATTGAGGTGCTTGTAGGACTTAGAAGCTAGCAGGTGAGTTAGCTACTTGCTTAGCTTAAAATTGCTAGTTAAACAGAGACGAGACACAGTGTCGAAATTGTCCAAGTTCGATTACGAATAAAATATGTGTTAAGGGTGTAAATTTGGGCCATTATTTAACATCACATATGGACTATATTTACAGCTCAAGGATGATAGTAATAAAGGCCCAAAGATACCACATGATTCTTAGAAAACTTTAGGCCCAAACCAAGAAGAACAAAATCTGAAAATTTGGCAGCCCAAGTCCATCAAGTTGGTGCTCCAAAAAGGCCCAACTTTGAGTGTCAAGCTTCTGGGTAAGCTACCTGATTATGTGTGGTTTATGTTGGTGAAGAAGTCAAGAGAGAGTCGGCCAAGCTAGGCCTTTAAAAAGAGATAAGAATCGCACAACTCCATTTAACATAGACAAGAACAAAAAAATCTGCTTTCTTGGTGTTTGTTTGCTCATGTTTAAGATACTAAGGATTCTTGTGCTCTTTTCTTGTTAGTTAAGAGGTTTTATCTTAATGTCTGGCTTTATTATGTATTATTACTTAATTATGCATCAATTATTAGTTTGAAAGAAGTGTAAAAAGGCTGATTAACTACTGTTACAGTCCACAAAATGAGTCGTTATATGATATCGCAATTATGTGCTTCGTATGAACGTGTGGACTGTTGGGAAGCAAGCTGTTGCTTCACGTCTTTTACAACTGATTTGTTCCTATTCTGAAACTGGTTCATAGCTCTTAGTATGTATGAATGTTTCTGGAACAGTGTGGTTACAGTTTGAATAGGTTTGGAGTTGTCAACGTCGAAATGTAGCAAAGGAAGGTAACGTTATGCTGTCCGTTTTTAGATTGTGTGGAATTGTGATGTGTTGTGCTTTGTGGGCTGTTGTAAGGCTGTTATGGACTTAAAATAGGATGTACATGGTGTGTATATGCTAATGTGTATTAGAAAATATGATTAGGGGAGGAAAAGTTAAAGGAATACACCCGGGTTCATAAACATCCGCTTGCTGCCCGTGTATTGTTTTCTTATGTGATTGAGATGCCAAGATGTATTAATTGGCTTATAAAGCTAGTTTTATGCTCTATTATATTATAGGTAAGTATTTGGAGGAAGGGAAGGTTATCTCGAGGTAATAACGATGTCATACAACGAGGTATGTAAGGTTACTTGATTCCGTATCGTTTGGCATGAAACATAGATACTTCCTTGGTACATAAAGTCACTTACCAACTCCGACACAACTATTAATTGTGTCTCCATTCTTTGACATGTGCATATGATTCCATATATAGTCACTTTCAAATCTGGTTGCATACATGAATACCAAGATACATGTATTCCTTTTTGCCAAATAAAGTTCATGAGGTTTTCCATTTCATATGCATTTTATTATTTACGTAATGTACTCTTTTCACTACCATGTTGTCCTGTGTGATTATCCACATATCACATGTTACATATATAGTCTTAAAGCTCCAATATTATAGCCACCAAAAGAATCATCTCAAAGGTAATTGAAAGATACCATATACAGTTTGATGGGTGGAGCCCGAGGGGGTTCAGTTATGAACCCAGCATAGGGACAATCCCAATACAGTTTGATGGGTGGAGCCCGAGGGGGTTCAATTATGAACCTAGCATAGGGACGAT